>JACEEZ010015195.1:225000-305000 GCA_016584305.1 Chionoecetes opilio
ATATCCATTCTATCTTAAGGTCTCATGGTTAAAATGATGCCTCTGTTTACCTGATACTAGGGTTAACTATGATAAAATACAGCTGGCATTGAGAAGAAGCGTAGTATTCCCTTCTCCTGGCATATATCCATTCTATCTTAAGGTCTCATGGTTGAAATGATGCCTCTGTTTACCTGATACTAGGGTTAACTGTGATAAAACAAGTAGAAAATGGTTCAGGGTAGCCACGAAGCCATGACAAAGGGAAGATGAGTGTTGCGGGTGTTGTTTTGTAGATCAAGAAGTGTGAAGAAGGGAAACAAGGCTAGTGGGGACGTGGGAAAGATGGCGAAAGAATAGAAACAAGGTGCCTTTGGACATGAGAAAGATTTGGAAAGGAAAGAAACTAGTCTATTTTTGTTATTATGGTCAAAATGCAGTAAGGAAGCCACGCCCCCTGCCTCCCCTTCTATGCTACGGGGCAGCTGATTGGTGCATTCCTGGTATCATCACTACCCATCACAATATCTTCACTACTTAACAGCGGCGTGACCACTGGAGAGAGCAATCTTCACTACAGAGGGTGTTTTGATTTTGTCACCCTCTGTAGTGAAGATGTCTAACCCAGTGGTCACGCCGCTGTTAAGTAGTGAAGATATTGTGATTGGTAGTGATGATACGAGGAATGCACCAATCAGCTGCCCCGTAGCATAGAAGGGCAGGCAGGGGGCGTGGCTTCCTTACTGCATTTTGACCATAATAAATAAAATAGACTATAGGTGTCACTCAACATTGTCCTGCCACGGGTGGTATCAGTCGGCAAAGGACAAATGTTGCCGCCAGCCGCGACTGCCCTGGCCCGACTCGAACCAGGGCCCGCAGATTCATACTTAGGCACGCTAGCCACTACACCACGGAGGCGACAATATAGTTAACAATATTATTATAGCGAGTGGCCAAAAAAATCCCGTTTTCTTTACGAGGTGAAAAATCCTGCCCCCTTGCTGCTTACTGCCTGATATTTGATGCCAGGAGAAGGGAATACTATGCTTCTTCTACATTTCAGGTGTATTTTATCATAGTTAACCATAGTATCAGGTAAACAGAGGCATCATTTTAAGCATGAGACCTTAAGATAGCATGGATATATGCCAGGAGAAGGGAATACTACGCTTCTTCTACATTCCAGCTGTATTTTATCATAGTTAACCCTAGTATCAGGTAAACACAGGCATCATTTTAAGCATGAGACCTTAAGATAGAATGGATATATGCCAGGAGAAGGGAATACTACGCTTCTTCTCAATGGCAGGTGTATTTTATCATAGTTAACCATAGTATCAGGTAAACAGAGGCATCATTTTAACCATGAGACCTTAAGATAGAATGGATATATGCCAGGAGAAGGGAATACTACACTTCTTCTCAATGCCAGCTGTATTTTATCATAGTTAACCCTAGTATCAGGTAAACAGAGGCATCATTTTAAGCATGAGACCTTAAGATAGAATGGATATATGCCAGGAGAAGGGAATACTACGCTTCTTCTCAATGTCAGCTGTATTTTATCATAGTTAACCATAGTATCAGGTAAACACAGGCATCATTTTAAGCATGAGACCTTAAGAATCGACTGTAGGTAAGCCCTGTTCCTTAGCCATGAATGAGAATCTCCCGTAAAAAAAAGAAATGAGGCTATGTTAGGAGCCTTTATGATGGCACAGTGGTGGAAACATCAATTAGTGTGGCTAGAGTGCCTTACTTCGAACCTCACCCCACCACCACCACCATTCTTAATATCAGTTTTAGTGCATGCTTAGTGCAACCACCATCACCACTACCATCACAACCACCACTACTACTACTACCAGTACTATAACTACTACTTCTACTACTACTACCTACTACTACTACTATTACCACCAGTACTACTACTACTACTACTACAACAACCATCACCACCACATCATCATCACTCACTATAACTACCACCAGTACTACTTCTACTACTACTTCTACCACTATTACCACCACCACTACTACTACTACTATTACCACCACTACTTACTTCTACTTCTACTACTCTACTTACTACTACTACTACTACTACTACTACTACCATAAGAAAATAATGAAAGAATAAAAGAAAATAATAGAGAGGAGGAGGAGGAGGGAAGATGAGGAGGAGGAAGAGGAGGAGGAGGAGGAGGGGAGGAGGAGGAGGAGGAGGAGGAGGAGGAGGAGGAGGAGGAGGAGGAGTGGTTGTGGTGATGAGTGGGGGAAATCGTCACCACCACACCCATCATTAGGGTGGTGAAAGTATGTCTGTTGCACACTGGTGGTGATGTGTGTGTGTGTGTGTGTGTGTGTGTGTGTGTGTGTGTGTGTGTGTGTGTGTGTGTGTGTGTGTGTGTGTGCGTGAAGGAAAGTTGTTTAAGTTCCTATATACTCATCCATGTATGCATCCACACCACACACACACACACACACACACACACACACACACACACACAAACACACACATATACAACACACACACACAGATGTCCATTCGACTGATACATAATGTGTGTGTCTTCTGGTGTGTGTGTGAGAGAGAGAGAGAGAGAGAGAGAGAGAGAGAGAGAGAGAGAGAGAGAGAGAGAGAGAGAGAGAGAGAGAGAGAGAGAGAGAGAGAGAGAGAGAGAGAGAGGAGAGAGTCAGCAATCATAGCTCATCACATACGTACAGTTTCCACACACACACACACACACGCGCGCACGCACGCACACACACACACACACACACACACACACACACACACACACACACACACACACACACACACACACAGTAACCTTGTACCTTGAATACACAATCAAGTTTTTTTATAATCAAGTTTCTGGAATTGCAGCCCTGATAATGTTGTTGTTAATATCAAAGTATTTATATCATTACTAGCTATTATTATTATTGTTATTGTTGTTATTATTATTATTATTATTAGTGTTATTGTTATTATTATTATTATTATTATTATTGTCATTACCTCCGCCAACCAAGTTGGAGGGGTTATGTTTTCACCCCGATCTGTCTGTCTGTCTGCCTGTTAGTGTACAGGATTTGTCGAAAAGTTACCAATAGATTTGGACCAAACTCGGTATACCAAGTCTATTTGGTGTAAGGAAGAACTCATTTCATTTTGGATGAAATCTATTGACAACTGTTGCCATGGTTGATGAAATATTCGGCCGGAGGTATGCGCTCATACTGAGTGCCAAATTATATATATATATATATATATATATATATATATATATATATATAAAATCAACAACTATTGCCATAGCAACCAATTGATAAATATTCGGGCGGAGGTATGCGCTCTACTGAGTGCCCCCCCCCCCCCAGTTATTATTCATTATTATTGTTATTGTTATTATTGTTAGTTATTATTATTATTGTTGTTATTATTCATTATTATTATTATTATTTATTGTCATTATTATTGTTATTGTTTTTATTATTATGTTATTATTGTTATTACCTAGATAACAGTAGAACTGGATGTGACAGTCCGCAACTAGGCGCGGTGGACGCTGCAGTACTGGCCCCATGGTCAGGCTGCTGGCCATTCACTTGCTGCATAGGACTATCCTATAGACTGGTTTATCAGTATATATGGTATACTGTAATCTTCGTAAATGTTTGTTCTATAATATTATCAAATAAAAAACAGTAAAACACGCTAAAGAAATGCCATTACGAGACTGAAGAAATATGCATGAACTTAATATTCACTTAACTCTTCGCCATTTAAAACTTTGCGAGTCAACTTTTATCATGAAGGGTATCAATAGAAGCGCAATTTTATTAGCTTTCCATTGCTATATTTCGTTTTCTGATAAATGAATTAGAACCATGTATAAATTAGCGTTAACTAAATAAATAACCTCATCAATCGGGAAAATTACCCGATTGATGATGTTATTTATTTACTTATATATTTCGTTTTCTGATAAATGAATTAGCACCATGTATAAATTAGCGTTAACTAAATAAATAACCTCATCAATCGGGAAAATTACCCGATTGATGATTTTATTTATTTATTTCATGCTAATTTATGCATTGTTCTAATTCACTTATCAGAAAACGAAATATAGCAATGGAAAGCTAATAAAATGCGCTTTATATCATGAGGCATGTAAAAGATGTGAGTGGTGTGATGTGTGTGTGTTGTGTTTGTGTGGTTATGATTGTGTGTGTGTGTGTGTGTGTGTGCTGTGAGCGCGCGAATCCTACATTACCTACCTTCATGACGTAAATGGGAATTCCTCAAACACATAAACGGACCCCTCTAATGGGAAAGAGGAGAGAGTAATTATGAATGCAATATGAGGCTAGAGATAGAGAAAGAAGATAGAAGAAGTAAGAAGATGACGAAGAAGATGAAAGAGTGGGGTGGAGGGTGGGATGGGAGTGGGGTGGTATGGTGAGAGAGGATGAGAGTGTGGTGGTTTGTGTTATGTACCTCAAATCGTGTGACGTGTGCTCGTTCTGTGTGGGTAGTACTGGGATTCGTTATGCATTGGGTGTGTGTGAGTGGGTGGTGGTGGGTGAGGGGAGTGGATTGTAGATGGAGGATGAGGGAGTGTGTGGAGGGTATGGGTGATGTAAGTGGGTGTGGTGTGTAGGTGTGAGTGTGGTGGGTGTGTGTGTTGTGTTTGTACTAGAAGTGTGTGTGTTGTGTGTGGTGTGTGTGTGTGTGTGTGGTGTGTGTGTGTGTGTTTACAGTTCAATGCAACTAAATATACGTCTCACCCACCTCCTCACTCCACCACCACCACCACCACCACCTCCTCCTCCTCCAAACAATACTTATCTCCTCCTCCTCCTCTTCCTGATTTCCTTTAACAAAACTGACAACTTACAATCTTCTCTTCCTCATTCTTCAAGCAGTCTTCCTCCTCTCCTCCTTCCTCCTCTTAACAAATAACTAACTTCTCTGCTCTTCTCCTCCTCCTTGTATTATATTCCCTAACTAACCATAAAAATCTTCTCATATCCTTCTTCCTCGTCCAACTGTCTTCAATTGTATATTATTTTACCTTTAACACATGTAAACAATAGCGGTAGAAAGTAGTCACACAGGCAGCCCCGTTGGCCCTAGTAGTGCTTGTTGCTGTCTGTTCTTCCTTTGTATTCCTCCTCCTCCTCCTCCCCCTGTAACTGTCTTCAATGTTAATAGTTTTACCTTTAACACATGTAAACAATAGCGGTAGAAAGTAGTCACACAGGCAGCCCCGTTTGGCCCTAGTAGTGTTGTTGCTGTCTGTTCTTCCTTTGTATTCCTCCTCCTCCTCCTCCTCTTGATTACCCCTCCTCCTCCTCCTATCATTACCCAAGGATTTCATGTCATTAATCAAGAGAACCTATTCGAGCTTTCTCCTCAAGTGACAACAAGAAACAATGGTGTAAAACTGAATGGTCGGCGTTGCATCACAGATCTCCGTAAAAACTATTTCAATGTTAAGAGTTGTCAATCGATGGAACAAATTACCAGTTAAAGTTGTCGAAGCCAGCACAATAACTTCATTTAAAAACAGACTTGACGCCCACTGTAAAGTAAATGGGTTTTGATATTGCCCTGTGATTTATATTATATCGCCCCCCGGATCGATTAGTGTTAGTGGTAGTTGTAGTTAGCATACTTCATATCCTATCATTCTTCACTACGAAACTTCCATGTTCCTATCTTCTTTAGGGACATGGTATCCTTTTCCAACTGTCCTCTTACATGTAATTCGACAGTTAGTAGTCTGTAGTTCAGCAGATACCCTCGTTATAGACCAATAGCTAGCCTGGTATCTGTTCTTCCTATGTATTCCTCCTCCTCCTCCTCCTCCTCCTCCTAATGTAGTAACGTCTAATCATGTCTCGTATCAAATGTTACGATCTCGCTGAAAAACCTTCCGTGACTTTTAAGGTTTTGGCGGCCTCCCAATTACGGCAAGCTGGCGTAAGAAAGAAAAGTCGGAAATATATATATGAAAACATTAAATTTTGTCTTATCATTCTGACTCTCTATTGCCATTTAAGGAAAGATCAATGATTTCTCGAGGAGGAGGAGGAGGAGGAGGAGGAGGATTACAAAAGATTACAAAGGAAACACAAACATCAACAGACCAATAGGTCCTTACATGACTGTTTGATTTAACTACACTACACTAACTAGATAATAAGAGAGAAAGGATACAATGCAACTACAACTAGGGGGGGGCACTCAGTAGAGCGCATACCTCCGCCCGAATATAAAAGTTTAAAAAAAATATATATATATATATATATATATATATATATATATATAATTATATTGGTCTACGCTCATACTGAGTGCATATATATATATATATATATATAATATATATATATATATATATATATATATATATATATATATATATATATCTATATATATTAAGTATATAGTAATATGCCTCAGTATTAGCGCTACCTCCGGCCGAATATTTCATCAATTGTGCCATGGCCAGTTGTCAATAGATTTTCATCCAAAATGAAAATCACTTCTTCCTTATACCAAATAGACTTTTGGTATCCGAGTTTGGTACAATCTATTGTAACTTTTCGAGAAATTCCTGTACACTAACAGACAGCACAGACAGACAGACAGGACAGATCGGGGTGAAACATACCCCTCCAACTTCGTTGGCGGAGGTAATGAGAAAACACGAGAAAATGACCAATACAATGCGAAAACATGAGAAAATGACCAAATAAATGAGAAAACATGAGAAAATGACCAAATACAATGAGAAAACATGAGAAAATGACCAAATACAATGCAGCTACAATGAGAAAACAAGAGAAAATGACCAAATACAATGCAGCTACAATGAAAACAAGAGAAAATGACCAAATACAATGCCTACAATAGAAAACAGAGAAAATGACCAAATCACAATGCAGTCTACAAGAGAAAACATGAGACAAATGACCAATACAATGCAGCTACAATGAGACAATCAAGAGAAAATGCCCAATACAATGCATGCTACAATGAAAAACAAGAGAAAATGAACAAATACTGCAGCTTACAATGCGAAAACAGATAAAATGACCAAAGACAATGCAGCTACAATGACAAAACAAGAGCAAATGACCAAATAACAATAAGCTACAATGAGAAAACATGAGAAAATGACCAAATACAATACAGCTACAATGAAAACAAGAGAAAATGACAAATACAATGCCAGCTACAAATGAGAAACAGAGAAAGACCAAATACAATGCATACTACAATGAGAAAACAAGAGAAACTGACCAAATACAATAAAGCTACAATGAGACAACATGAGAAAATGACAAATACATACAGCTACAATGAACAACAAGAGAAAATGACCAAATAACAATGCAGCTACAATGAGAAACAAAGAAAATGAACCAAATACAATGCAGCCTACATGAGAAAATGACAAATACAATGCAGGCTACCATGAAAAACAAAGAAAATGACCAAATACAATGCAGCTACAATGAAAACAATAGAAAATGACCAAATTACAATGCAGCTACAATGAGAAACAAGAGAAAATGACCAAATACACGCAGCTACAATGAGAAAACCATGAGACCATTGAACAATACATGCAGCTACAATGAGAACTGAGAAAAATGACAAATACAATGCAGCCTACAATAGAAAACAAGAGAACATGACCCTATACAATGCAGCTACAATGAGAAAACAAGACAAAACAATGACCCAATACAATGCAGCTACAATGAGAAACATGAGAAAAGACCAAATACAATGCAGCTACAATGGGAGAAAAACCAAGAGAAAAATGACCAAATACAATTGGCAGCTACAATGAGAAACAAGAGAAAATGACCAATACAAATGCGCTACATGAGAAAACATGAGAAAATGACCAAATAAATGCAGCTAAACATAGAAAACAAGAGAAAATGACCAAATACAATGCAGCTACAATCGAAAACAGAGAAAATACCAATACATGCAGCTACAATGAGAAAACAAGAGAAAATTACCAAATACAATGCAGCTACAATGAGAAAACATGAGAAAATGACCAAATACAATGCAGCTACAATGAGAAAACAAGAGAAATTGCCACAATACAATGCAGCTACATTAGAAAACAAGAGAAATGGACCAAATACAACAATGCAGCTAAATGAGAAAACTGAGAAACTGACCAACTACAATGCAGCCTACAATGAAAAATGACCAAATACAATGCAGCTACAATGAGAAAACAAGAGAAAATGACCAAATACAATGCAGCTACAATGAGAAAACAAGAGAAAATGACCAAATACAATGCAGCTACAATGAGAAAACAAGAGAAAATGACCAAATACAATGCAGCTACAATGAGAAAACATGAGAAAATGACCAAATACAATGCAGCTACAATGAAAACAAGAGAAAATGACCAAATATCCATGTCAGCTACAATGAGAAAACAAGAGAACATTACCAACTACAATGCAGCTACATGAGAAAAAAGAGAAATGACCAAATACAATGCCGCTTAGACAATGAAAAACATGGAGAAAATGACCAAATACAATGCAGCTACAATGAGAAAACAAGAGAAAATGACCAAATACAATGCAGCTACAATGAGAAAACATGAGAAAATGACCAAATACAATGCAGCTACAATGAGAAAACATGAGAAAATGACCAAATACAATGCAGCTACAATGAAAACACAAGAGAAAATGACCACATACAATGCCACTAACAATGAAACAAGAGAAAATGACCAATCAATGCAGCTACAATGAGAAACAGAGAAACGGACCAAATACAATGAGAAAACAGAGAAATGACCAAATAACAAATGAGAAAAACATGAGAAAATGACCAAATACAATGCAGCTACCTATGAAAAACAAGAGAAAATGACCAAATACAATGCAGCTACAATGAAACAAGAGAAAATGACAAATACCAATCAGCTACAATGAGAAACCAGAAAATGACAAATACATGCAGCTACATGAGAAAACATGAGAAAATGACCAAATACAATGCACTACATGAGAAACAAGAGAAAATGCCTAAATACATGCAGCTAACAATGAAAACACGAGAAATGACCAAATACAATGCGCTACAATGAGAAAACATGAAAAAATACCAAATACAATGCAGCTACAATGAGAAACAGAGAAATGACCAATACAATAAAGCTAACAAATGAGAAATGAGAAATGACCAATACATAACAGCTACAATGAAAACAGGAGAAAATGACCAATACATGCAGCTGACAATGAGAAACACAAGAGAAAATGCCAAATACAATCAGCTACAATGAGAAACTGGACCACTACATGCAGGCTTACATGAACAACAAGAGAAAATGACCAAAATTACAAATGCAGCTACATGAAACAAGAGAAAATGACCAAATACAATGCAGCTACATGAGAAAACACGAGAAAACTGACCAAATACAACGCAGCTACAATGAGAAACCTGAGAAATGACCTCAAATACAATGCAGCTAAATGAGAAACATGAAAAATGACCAATACAATGCGCTAACAATGAGAAAACCCAAAAAGAGAAAATGACCAAATAAATGCATCTACATGAGAAAACAAGACAAAATGACCAAATACAATGCAGCTACAATGAGAAAACATGAGAAATGACCAAATACACTCAGCTACAATGAAAAACAAGGAATGACCAAATCAATGCAGCTACAATGAGGAAAACAAAGAGAAATGACCAAATACAATGCAGCTCCAATAGAAAACATGAGAACAATGACCAAATCCATGCAGTTCTACAATGAGAAAACGAGAAAATGTACCAAATACAAGGCACTACAATGAGAAAACAAGAGAAATGAACCAAATACATGCAGCTACCAATGAGAAACAATGAGAAAATGACCAATACAATGCACTACAATGAAAAAACAGAGAAAATGACAAATACACTGCAGCTACAATGAAACAATAGACATGACCAAATACAATGCAGCACATGAGAAAACAAGAGAAATGACCAAATACAATGCAAAGCTCAATGGAAAACATGAGAAATGACCAATACAATGCAGCTACATGATAAAATGACCAAATACAATGCAGCTACAATGAGAAAACAAGAGAAAATGCCAATACACTGCAGCTACAATGAGAAAAACAAGAGAAATGACCAATTACAATGCACTCAATGGGAAAACAAGAGAAATGACCAAATACAATGCAGCGACAATGAGACAACATGAGAAAAATGACCAATACAATGCAGCTACAATGAGAAAACATGAGAAAATGACCAAATACAATGCAGCTACAATGAGAAAACAAGAGAAAATGACCAAATACAATGCAGCTACAATGAGAAAACATGAGAAAATGACCAAATACAATGCAGCTACAATGAGAAAACATGAGAAAATGACCAAATACAATGCAGCTACAATGAGAGCCCAAAGAAAATGACCAATACAATGCAAGCTACAATGAGAACACATGAGAAATGACCAAACATGCGCTACAATGAGAAAACAGGAGAAAATTACCAAATACAATGCATGCTACAATGAAAACACAAGATAAATGACAAATCAATCAGCTACAATGAAAACAGAGAAAAATGACCAAATACAATGCAGCTACAATAGAAAACAGAGAAAATTACCAAATACATGCAGCTACAATGGAAAACATGAGAAATGACAAAATGACCCACAATGGCGAGCTACAAATGAGAAAACATGAGAAATAACCAATACTAATGCAGCTACATGAAAACAAGAGAAAATGACCAATACAATGCAGCTACAATGGGAGAAACAAGAGAAAAAGATTACCGCAAAATTAAATTACAATGCAGCTACATGAGAAAACATGAGAAAAATGACCAAATAACAATGCAGCTACATGAAACAAGAGAAAATACCAATACAATGCAGCTACATGAGAAAACAAGAGAACATACCAAATACATGCAGCTCAATGAGAAAACATGAGAAAATGATCCAAATACAATGTCAGGCTACAATGAGAAAACAAGAGAAATGACCAAATACAATGCAGCTACAATGAGACACACGAGAAAATGACCAATACAATGCGAGCTACAATGAGAAAACATGAGAAAATGACCAATACAATGCAGCTACATGACGAAAACAAGAGAATGACCAAATGCGGAATGCCGCTACAATGATAAAACATGAGAAAAAATGACCAAATACAATGCAGCTCCAATGAGAAACATGAGAAAATGACCAAATTACAATGCAGCTACATGTAAAACCCCAGAGAAAATGACCAAATACAATGCGCTACAATGAAAACAAGAGAAATTACAAATACAATGCCGCTACAATGAGAAAACAAGAGAAATTACAATACAGTGCAGCTACATGAAAAACAGGAGAAAAATGACAACATACAATGCAGCTACAATGAGAAAAACATAGAAACTAACAAATACAATGCCAGCTACAATGAAAACAAGAAAATTGACCAATACAATGCAGCTACCAAATGAGAACACAAAGAAATTGACCAATACAATGCAGCTACAATCAGGAAACATGAGAAAATGACCAATACAATGCAGCTACAATGAAACCAAAGAAAATTTACCAAATACAATGCAGCTACAATGAGAAAACAAGAGCAAATTACCAAATACATGCAGCTACATGAGAAACATGAGAAAATGACCATACAATGCGCTACAAGAGAAAACAAGAGAAATACCAAATACAATGCAGCTACTGAGAAAACACGAGAAACTGGACCAAATACAATGCAGCTACAATGAGAAAAACTGAGAAATGACCAATACAATGCAACCTTACAATGAGAAAACAGAGACCATGACCACATCATGGCACTACAATTGAGAAACATGGAGAAACTGACCACATACAATGCAGCTACAATGAGAAAACATGAGAAAATGACCAATAACAATGCAGCTACAATTAAACACAAAAGAAAATGACCAATCCATTCAAGTCTACAAATGAAAACAAGGAAAATGACAAATACAATGCAGCTACAATGATTAAAACAAGAGAAAAAATTACCAAATACAATGCAGCTCAATGAGAAACATGAGAAATGACCAAATACAATGCAGCTACAATGAGAAAACATGAGAAAATAACCAAATACAATGCAGCTACAATGAAAACAAGAGAAAATGACCAAATACAATGCAGCTACAATGAGAAAACAAGAGAAAATGACCAAATACAATGCAGCTACAATGAGAAAACATGAGAAAATGACCAAATACAATGCAGCTACAATGAAAACAAGAGAAAATGACCAAATACAATGCAGCTACAATGAGAAAACAAGAGAAAATGACCAAATACAATGCATCTACATGAGAAACAAGAGAAAATACAATACAATGCAGCTACAATGAGAACACACGAGAAAAATGACCAATACAATTGCGCTAACAATGAGAAACAAGAAGAAAATGACCAAATACAATGCAGCTACAATGAGAAAACAAGAGAAAATGACCCAATACATGCAGCTACAATGAGAAAACAAAGAGAATAATGCCAAATACATGCGCCTACATGAAAAACAAGAGAACTTACCAAATACAATGCAGCTACAATGAGAAAAAAAGAGAAAATGACCTATATATAAGAGCCCGGTATTTGCACATAATTTATTAAAGTATCTCTTAGGGGCTTATTAGGGGTATATTAGTGTACCCCTATTAAGGGTATATAATAGCCCACCCCTCTAATTATATTCTACTCTTATGATGGATTATTAATAATGGTATTAACATCACAGATATATTTCACCCTATTTTTCCTTATAAAAGCATTTTATCCGTAACTATTAGGCCGAGAGTAAAAATGCATAGAAGCAAAGTTGTTAAGGTCGACGTGCTCTATCCAATGCCACCATCAGAAGTCAATTATCTCTTATAGTTTTTGAGATATTTAATTATTTAATATCCAAAATATGAATATACAATTTTCTCACTTATTTAAACGACAAATTAATTTTGCTAGGGCTCATTAGAAAGGCCTTATCAAGCTCTATATTTAGTCTATCCTAGAAATTGCCTGTAATCCTCATAATTTTCGAGTTATTCAAGAAAATGTGACAGGCAAGTAAGGTAGGAGGGTGTGAGGGGTGAGGGCGGGGGTGGAAGTGGTATGCAAGGTCGAGTGGGAGTTTCAAGGACACTTAAGAGTTCCTGAGTCCGTGCCTGATGATGAAACTACAGCATCAGGGAAATGATAGCAGTGGTAGTAGTAGCATCAGGTAAATGATAGCAGTGGTAGTAGTAGTATCAGGGAAATGATGGCAGTGGTAGTAGTAGTAGTATCAGGGAAATGATAGCAGTGGTAGTAGTAGTAGTAGTATCAGGGAAATGATAGCAGAGGTAGTAGTAGTATCAGGGAAATGATAGCAGTGGTAGTAGTAGTATCAGGGAAATGATAGCAGTGGTAGTAGTAGTATCAGGGAAATGATAGCAGTGGTAGTAGTAGTATCAGGGAAAAATGATAGCAGTGGTAGTAGGAGTAATCGGAATGAGGGCAGTGGCAGTAGTTAGTTCAGGGAAAATGATAGCAGTGGTAGTAGTAGTATCAGGGAAATGATAGCAGTGGTAGTAGTAGTATCAGGGAAATGATAGCAGTGGTAGTAGTAGTATCAGGGAAATGATAGCAGTGCAGTAGTAGTATCAGGGAAATGATAGCAGTGGTAGTAGTAGTATCAGGGAAATGATAGCAGTGGCAGTAGTAGTATCAGGGAAATGATAGCAGTGGGTAGTATAGTATCAGTGAATGATAGCAGTGAGTAGTAAGTAGTATCAGGAAATGATGGCAGTGTAGTAGTATATCAGGGAATGATAGCAAGTGGTAGTAGTAGTACATTGAAAGGATAGCAGTGGTAGTAGTAGTATCAGGAATGAATGGCAGTGGTAGTAGTATATCAGGGAATGATAGCAGTGGTAGTAGTAGTATCAGGAAATGATGGCAGTGTTAGTAGTAGTGCAGGGAAATGATAGCAGTGGTAGTAAGTAGTATCAGGGAACTGATGGCATTGGCAGTAGTAGTATCAGGGAAATGATAGCAGTGGTAGTAGTAGTATCAGGGAAATGATAGCAGTTGGTAAGTGTTAGTATCGTGAAATGATGGCAGTGGGAGTAGTAGTATTCAGGAAATGATAGCAGTGCAGTAGTAGTATCAGGGAAATGATTGGCAGTGGTAGTAGTAGTATCAGGAAATGATAGCAGTGGTAGTATAGTATCATGGAATGTAGCAGTGGTAGTATATATCATGGAAATGATGGCAGTGGTAGTAGTAGTATCAGGGAAATTGATAGCAGTGGTATAGTAGTATCAGAAATGAAGCAGTGGTAGTAGTAGTATCAGGGAAATGATAGCATTGTAGTAGTATTATCAGGGAAATGAGAGCAGTGGTAGTAGTAGTATCAGGGAAATGATGGCAGTGGTAGTATAGTATCAGGAAATGATGGCAGTGGCAGTAGTAGTATCAGGGAAAATGATGGCAGTGGTAGTAGTAGTATCATGGAAATGATAGCAGTGGTAGTAGTAGTATCAGAAATATGCGTGGGAGTAGTAGTATCAGGGAAATGTTGAATGGTAGTAGTAGTTATCATGGAATGAGAGCATGTAGTAGTAGTATCAGGAAAATGATGCGATTGGCAGTAGTAGTATCAGGAAATGATAGCAGTGGTAGTATAGTATCAGGGAAATGATATCAGTGGGTAGTATAGTATCAGGGAAATGATGGCAGTGGTTAGTAGTAGTATCAGGGATAATGATAGCATGTGGTGTATAGTATCAGGAATGATGGCATGTGGCAGTAGTAGTATCAGGGAAATGATGGCAGTGGTAGTATTATCAGGGAAATGATGGCCAGTGGTAGTAGGATTATCAGGGACTGATAGCAGGTGGTAGTAGTAGTAATCAGGGAAATGATGGCAGTGGTAGTAGTAGTATCAGGGAATGATGGCAGTGGGTAGTCGTAGTATCAGGGGAACTGGATGGCAGTGTAGTAGTAGTAATCAGGATGATGGCGTGGCAAGTATAGTATCTAGGAAATGATTAGAAGTGGCGGTAGTAGTATTAGGGAATGATAGCAGTGGTATTAGTGTATCAGGAAATGATCGCAGTGTAGGTAGTATATCCAGGTAAATTTAGGCGTGGTAGTAGTAGTATCAGGGAAATTATAGCAGTGGTAGTAGTGAGTTCAGGGAAATAGATAGCAGTGGTAGTAGTAGTATCAGGGCAATATTAGCAGTGGCAGTAGTAGTATCAGGGAAAATGATAGCAGTGGTAGTAGTATTTCGAGGAACTGGATAGCAGTGGTAGTATAGTATCCGGGACATGATGGCAGTGTAGTAGTAGTATCAGGGAAAATGATGGCAAGTGGTAGTAGTAGTAATCAGGGAAATGAACTCGCAGTGGTAGGGGGTTTTTTAGTAGTAGCCGGGAATGATGCAGTGGTATTAGTATATCAGGGAAATGATAGCAGTGGTAGTAGTAGTATCAGGGAAATGATAGCATGTAGTAAGTAGCATCATGGAATGATAGGCAGTGGTAGTAGTAGTATCAGGGAAATGATAGCAGTGGTAGTAGTAGTATCAGGGAAATGATGGCAGTGGTAGTAGTAGTATCAGGGAAATGATGGCAGTGGTAGTAGTAGTATCAGGGAAATGATGGCAGTGGTAGTAGTAGTATCAGGGAAATGATAGCAGTGGTAGTAGTAGTATCAGGGAAATGATAGCAGTGGCAGTAGTAGTATCAGGGAAATGATAGCAGTGGTAGTAGTAGTATCAGGGAAATGATAGCAGTGGTAGTAGTAGTATCAGGAAAAATGAATGCGTGGGGTAGTAGTAGGGTCAGGGAAATGATAGCAGTGGTAGTAGTAGTACAGGAAATGATTTCAGTGGTAGTAGTAGATCAGGGACAATGATGGCAGGTGGTAGTAGTAGTATCAGGGAAATGATGGCAATGGTAGAGTAGTATCAGTGAAATGATAGCAGTGTTAGTTAGTAGTATCAAGGGAAATGATGGCAGTGGTAGTAGTAGTATCAGGGAAATGATGGCAGTGGTAGTAGTTAGTAATCAGGGAAATTGATCGCAGTGTAGTATATATCAGGGAATGATGGCAGTGGCAGTATAGTATAAGGAAATGATGGCAGTGGTAGAGTAGTATCAGGGAAATGAGGCAGTGGTAGTAGTAGGATCAGGGAAATGTAGCAGTGGTAGTAGTAGTATCAGGAAATGGATAGCAGTGGTAGTAGTCGTATCAGGGAAATGATTCAGTGGCAGTAGTAGTTCAGGGAAATGAGGGCATGGTAGTAGTATTTTGTATCAGGGAAATGATGGCAGTGGAGTAGTAGTATCAGGTAATGATGGCAGTGGTAGTAGTAGTATCCGGACTGATGGCAGTGGTAGTAATTAGTATCAGGAAATGATAGCATTGGTATAGTAAAGTATCAGGGAATGAATAGCAGTGGCAGTAGTATTATCAGGGAAATTATGGCAGTGGCAGTAGTATAGCGGGAAATGATGGGCAGTGGTAGTATAGTAATCAGGGAACTGATAGCAGTGGTAGTAGTAGTATCAGGGAATGATAGCAGTGGTAGTAGTAGTATCAGGGAAATGATAGCAGTGGCAGTAGTAGTATCAGGGAAATGATAGCAGTGGTAGTAGTAGTATCAGGGAAATGATAGCAGTGGTAGTAGTAGTATCAGGGAAATGATAGCAGTGGTAGTAGTAGTATCAGGGAAATGATGGCAGTGGTAGTAGTAGTATCAGGGAAATGATAGCAGTGGTAGTATAAAGTATCAGGAAATGATAGCAGTGGTAGTAGTAGTAATCAGGGAAATGGTAGCAGTGGGTATTAGTACGCCATCAGGAAATGATAGCAGTGGTAAGTAGTGTATCAGGAAAATGATGGCGTGTGGTCTGTATAGTATCAGGAAATGATAGACAGGGTATTAGTAGTACAGGGAAATGATAGCAGTGTGTAGTAGTAGTATCAGGGAAATGATGGCAGTGGTATATAGTATCAGGGACATGATGGCAGTGGTATAGTAGTATCAGGGAAATGATGGCAGTGGTAGTAGTAGTATCAGGGAAATGGATGGGCAGTGGTAGTAGTAGTATCAGGGAATGATAGCAGTGGTAGTAGGATTATCAGGAATGATAGCAGTGGTAGTAGTAGTATCAGGAAAATGATAGTCAAGTGGTATAGTAGTATCAGGGAAATGATGGCAGTGGTAGTAGTATAATAGGGAAATGATAGCAAAGTGGCAGTAGTTAGTATCAGGTAAATGATGCAGTGGTAGTAGTATTAATCAGGGAAATGATAGCAGTTGGTATAGTAGGTATCAGGGAAATGATAAGCTATGGGTAGTAGTATTATCAGGGAATGATGGCAGTGGTAGTGAGTAGTATCAGGGAAATGATCGCGTGGTAGAGTAAGTATCAGGGAAATGTAGCAGTGGTAGTAGTATCATCAGGGAAATTATAGCGAGTGGTAGTAGTCGTATCAGGTAAATATGCCATGGTAGTAGTATATCAGGGAAATTATAGCAGTGGTAGTAGTATATCAGGGAAATGATAGCAGTGGTAGTAGTAGTATCAGGGAAATGATGGCAGTGGTAGTAGTAGTATTAGGGAAATGGATGGCAGTGGTAGTAGGTAGTTCAGGGAAATGAATAGTGCAGTGGTAGTAGTAGTATCAGGGAAATGATGGCAGTGGTAGTATAGTATCAGGGAATGATGGCACGTGGAAAGTAGTAGTATCAGGGAATGACATAGCGTGGTAGTAGTAGTATCAGGGAAATAGGCAGTTGGTAGTAGTAGTATCAGGGACATGATGGCAAGTGTAGTAGTCGTATCAGGGAACTGATGGCATTGGTTAGTGCTTATTAATCAGGGAAATGATAGCAGTGGTAGTAGTAGTTCTGACTATTACCATCACGGCTACCAAGGATAGGACGCTGGGGTAGTAGTTCGGTAGTGGGCTTTCAAAAGTCCTTAGTAGGCTTTCAAAAGTCCTTAGTAGGCTTGTTACTTGCATCACCGTGTAGATTTCTCAGTCTTTTGAGCCCTACTTCCCATGGCGCAATGGAATAATAATGGCGTTACATGTACTACTACCGAAAATCTACCGTTATTTCAGCCCAAACTCGGTAAGTAGGTTAAATCAGATTAGAGTTTAGAGGTGGGGGTTTGGTTTGTACAGGTGATATAATGATCAATACGATGGCAGTGCGCCCTGCCCCCACCCCCCACATACCCAACACTTAAACAATTTTTTTTTCCGACAAAAACGAGTGCCAGATTCATTCAAAACACATTAAAACTATTCAGGCAACTAAGTCTCGTCTTCAAAATCGGTGAATGGTCACTACCCAAATTTTACTGAAGATGATAATATATAACAAATAGTTTAACTTTCAAAACACATGAAGAACACTTTTGCAGAACTTTACCCCTTTCAGAAGAACACGGTAAATTTTTACTCTAGGAGCGAAATTCCCTACACAATTGGGGGTATGGCTTCTGTTTACCTTAATGGGTTCTAAGAAAGATTCTCTCTATGAGCTTCCGTTGCAAATCATTACTTTCTGAGATATAAGATGTTTTAAATAGGAAGGAGTGTAGGCTATAGGAGATAGAAATTAAACATAAAATAAACCCCCCTGTTGACGTCACTAAACTACCTATTCCCCGCTTTAACCTCCCTAAACTAAGCCAAATCTGCAATTAAAAAGTGTCCCGCGGCAAGGGAAGAACGAGGCATGCAGGTCACAAGAGTAAGAGAGTGGGCGGACGTAACACTTGTCTCTCGCCTCCCTATAAACAACATGTCATTATCTCCAAAAAGTAGTTGATTTGAGACGGAAGCTCATAGAGATAGTGTTTCCTAAGAAATCCAATAAGGTAAAAAGAAACCCACGAACATTGTGGTATGCAATTTCGGTCCTAGTGTAAATGTGTGTTCTTCTGAAATTATATAGTTACTGACTCCGTGATCATGGATCGTGTGGGCGATTGACTCTTACATTTGGGCGAAATGTCTTTGTGGGCGAATTTGACGTGTGGGCGAATTGACTCTTACTGTTGGGCGAAATGTTCTTGTGGGCGAATTGACTCTTACATGTGGGCGAAATGTCTTGTGAGAGAATTGACTCTTACATGTGGGCGAATTGACTCTTACATGTGGGCGAATTGACTCTTACATGTGGGCGAAATGTCTTGTGGGCGAATTGACGTGTGGGCGAAATGACTCTTACATGTGGGCGAAATGACTCTTACATGTGGGCGAAATGTCTTGTGAGGGAATTGACTCTTACATGTGGGCGAATTGACTCTTACATGTGGGCGAAATGTCTTGTGGGCGAATTGACGTGTGGGCGAATTGACTCTTACATGTGGGCGAAATGTCTTGTGAGGGAATTGACTCTTACATGTGGGCGAATTGACTCTTTAAATGTGGGCGAAATGTCTTGTGGGCGAATTGACGTGTGGGCGAAATGACCGGTAACCATACGTACACTGCGTCCTGTAATATCAAGAATTGGAACACTCGTCGACGTGTGTTCCTATCGGCGACAGTTCCAGGTACCACAATAACATATGCCACACATAAACCACCCATAAACCATCCATAAACCATCCAAAAACCATCCAATAGACAAGAAAAAAACATAAAATAAAAATAATAAAAATAATACAATGACGTCATCGCCCCGAAAACTGTAAACTGACCCCGTATGCACTTTTGACCTCCTATTGGTGACCTCGCGCTGCTGGGGGGTCAACGGGCATCAGGGGTCATAGATAGTAACCTTGTGGAGTTATGGTTACCTGGCGGGGTTCAAATACACACGGAAACAAGAATAGGAGGGAAAAAAAAGGAAAATATGACAACTTTGTAAATACTGACCCCGTATGTAGTTTTGACCTCTTTAACTGGTGACCTCGCGCAGCTGGGGAGGTCACTGGGCATCAGGGGTCATAGATAGAGATGTTATGGAGTGTTAGTTACCTGGCGGGGTTCGAAGGCACGGTGTAAGAAGTAGTAATCACAGTCTATAAGGGAGGGGAGGGCGGCCATACTCCTGCCTTGCCTCGGCTTCCATCACTGAACTTTTTTTGGGTCTCGGCCTGAGTCTGGGGCGCCGAGAGTTGCCAACGATCACTATTATTACTATTATTACTATGATTACTAGGACTATTACTATTATATACAGCTATATTTCTAGATAATACATGTTTATTAATCTATTTGTATTAGCTTATGACATGTACGGTGTTTTGTTGGTGTTAGAACGCGAGAGAGACGAGATACTTTTTACAGACAGAGAGACAGACAGAACTAGCAGACAGATAGATGAGACATATACATAGTAAAGAGAGACAGATATATATATACAGACAGACTGACAGAGACAGACATATCAGAATGAGAGAGACAGGAGACACAGACAGACATATCAGAAAGAGACAGACAGACAGACATATCAGAAAGAGTCACAGGAAAGACAGACAGATAAATTGAGAGACAGATACAGAAGAGAAGAGAGACGAAACCTTTAAAACCAATCTTTTAACAAATCTTCAAAACCAAAAATCTCTAAACAATTTTGAACAACCTTCTAAACAACCAATCTTTTAACAACCTTAACACCAATCTTTACACTTCTAAAACAATCTTTAACAACCTTCTAACAACCATCTCTTAACATCTTCTAACAACCATTTTTAAACTTGAACACCAATCTTAACAATCTATCTAACAGCACAATCTCTTGACAAACCAATTCAACAACAATCTCTTAACAACTTCTAACAACCAATCTTTTAACAACTACCTCAAAAACACAATCTTAACAAGCCTCTCAACAGCCTGTCAGCATCATTCCTCTAAAAAACCTTAAACCATCCGTAAACTTTATAACCAATCTTTTACACTAATCTGCTATCAATCTCAGGAACCATTTTTAACACCTTCTAAAACCAACTCTTACATTTTTCCAGTCTCTTAACAACGTCAAAATTTGGTTAACAACCTTATACATCTTTTAAACCTTCTACACCATTCTCTACAACCTCAACATCCAATCTTTTAACAACCTTCAACAGCCAATCTTTAAAACAATCCTAACAGTCTAAAACCAATTTTAAAACTAAACAGCAACGGAAAGAGAGACGAAACCTTCTAACAACCAATCTCTTAACAATCTTCAAACAACCAATCTCTTAACAACCTTCTAACAACCAATCTTTTAACAACCTTCTAACAACCAATCTCTTAACAACCTTCTAACAACCAATCTTTTAACAACCTTCTAACAACTAATCTCTTAACAACCTTCTAACAACCAATCTTTTAACAACCTTCTAACAACCAATCTTTTAACAACCTTCTAACAACCAATCTCTTAACAACCTTCTAAACCAACTAAACCAAATCTTTAACAACCTTCTAACAACCAATCTCTTAACAACCTTCTAACAACCAATCTTTAACAACCTTCTAACAACCAATCTTTAACAACCTCTAACAAACTTACAACTCTTTAACAACCTTCTAACAACCTTCTAACAACCAATCTCTTAACAACCTTCTAACAACCAATCTCTTAACAACCTTCTAACAACCAATCTTTTAACAACCTTCTAACAACCAATCTTTTAACAACCTTCTAACAACCAATCTTTTAACAACCTTCTAACAACCTTCTAACAACCAATCTCTTAACAACCTTCTAACAACCAATCTTTTAACAACCTTCTAACAACCAATCTCTTAACAACCTTCTAACAACCAATCTTTAACAACCTTCTAACAACCAATCTTTTAACAACCTTCTAACAACCAATCTTTTAACAACCTTCTAACAACCAATCTCTTAACAACCTTCTAACAACCAATCTCTTAACAACCTTCTAACAACCAATCTCTTAACAACCTTCTAACAACCAATCTCTTAACAACCTTCTAACAACCAATCTCTTAACAACCTTCTAACAACCAACCTTCTAACAACCAATCTTTTAACAACCTTCTAACAACCAATCTCTTAACAACCTTCTAACAACCAATCTCTTAACAACCTTCTAACAACCAATCTTTTAACAACCTTCTAACAACCTTCTAACAACCAATCTCTTAACCTTCTAACAACCAATCTTTTAACAACCTTCTAACAACCAATCTTTTAACAATCTTCTAACAACCAATCTCTGAACAACCTTCTAACAACCAATCTTTTAACAACCTTCTAACAACCAATCTCTTAACCTTCTAACAACCAATCTTTTAACAACCTTCTAACAACCAATCTTTAACAACTTCTAACAACCAATCTTTAACAACCTTCTAACAACCAATCTTTTAACAATAAACTTCAACAACAATCTCTAACAACCTTCTAACAACCAATCTTTTAACAACCTTCTAACAACCAATCTTTTAACAACCTTCTAACAACTAATCTCTTAACAACCTTCTAACAACCAATCTCTTAACAACCTTCTAACAACCAATCTTTTAACAACCTTCTAACAACCAATCTTTTAACAACCTTCTAACAACCAATCTTTTAACAACCAATCTTCTAACAACCAATCTTTTAACAACCTTCTAACAACTAATCTCTTAACAACCAATCTTTTAACAACCTTCTAACAACCAATCTTCTAACAACCAATCTCTTAACAACCAATCTTCTAACAACCAATCTTCTAACAACCAATCTTCTAACCAATCTTCTAACAACCAATCTCTTAACAACCAATCTTCTAACAACCAATCTTTTAACAACCTTCTAACAACAATCTCTAACAACCAATCTTTTAACAACCTTCTAACAACCAATCTCTAACAACCAATCTCTTAACAACCATTCTAACAACCAATCTTCTAACAACCAATCTTCTAACCAATCTTCTAACAACCAATCTCTTAACAACCAATCTTCTAACAACCAATCTTTTAACAACCAATCTTCTAACAACCAACCTTCTAACAACCAATCTTTTAACAACCTTCTAACAACCAATCTCTTAACAACCAATCTTTTAACAACCTTCTAACAACCAATCTCTTAACAACCAATCTTCTAACAACCAATCTTTTAACAACCAATCTTCTAACAACGAACCTTCTAACAACCAATCTTTTAACAACCTTCTAACA
This sequence comes from Chionoecetes opilio, assembly GCA_016584305.1. Classification (NCBI taxonomy): domain Eukaryota; kingdom Metazoa; phylum Arthropoda; class Malacostraca; order Decapoda; family Majidae; genus Chionoecetes; species Chionoecetes opilio. The sequence continues at coordinate 248,235 of JACEEZ010015195.1, forward strand.
ACCAATCTTTTAACAACCTTCTAACAACCAATCGCTCAACAGCCTTCTAACACCTTCCAACACAGTCTGTATGTATGTATGTATGTATGAATAACAGTCCTTTACAATGAATAAAATGCTCAATACTTTTATTATCAAGACAGTATACAGTAGCTACACAGGTTACTTACAAGTTTATATTACTTTGATATGAATACTTTTGTGGAGTTTTTCCCACAAATTATAGAGTTTCACCATCAGTCTGTGGGCTATCAATTACCGTCAATAACACTATAGTTGCCACTGCACTAATGTCGCCAGGGGAATTTTACAGGCGACTATGACGAATGTTAGCATCACTACAGCCTTGTATGTGCCACTGAAGACAGGTACATAATATAAACTACTGTGCATGCCTCTTCAGTGGTACATACAAGGCTGTAGTGATGCTAACATGTGTAATATATGGCACCTGGCGACTATAGTGTTGTTGACGGTAACATTATTAACATATGGTAGGATATATATTTACAAACATGATTACAATTATATATATGAAGATTCAGTATCAGTCAACTTATCTTTTGGTGTGATACAAACTTAAGAACATAAGAATATAAGGAATAGCTACACGTGGTAGTTCCTTTAGTATGTAATTCCTATATGATATGATGCACCTTAAGGCTAAGTGTCATGGAATGCTTATCTAAGATCTGGAAAGTGAAGAGTTAGGTACACTTGTTCTAATATCTCTAAGCTTATTTCCCTTATAGCCTTGTAATATATGAGGTCACACCCTGGTACCCTGCCTCTTGACCTGACCTGACCTGACTGGCATGAGGGAGGGAGTGGTGGTGGTGGTGAGGCAGGAATCTCACTTACATAGATTCATAAGGAAATATGAGATACACAGGCAAGCACCGTCACTGTCACACCACTACCGTAGATAACACTATAGTCGCCAGTCACTCGCCACTGCACTAATGTCCCAGGCACAATATATTACGAATTTTAGCATCACTACAGACTTGTATGTGCCACTGAAGACATGTAGTGTGATGTACATAATATAAACTACTGTGCATGCGTCTTCAGTGACACATACAAGTCTGTAGTGATGCTAAATTCGTAATATATTGTACTGGCGACATTAGTGCAGTGGCGAGTGACTGGCGACTATAGTGTTATCTACGGGAGAGAGCTGCTACTCATTGCACATGCCACCTCCTCAATTCTGCCACAAATAAATGGCTTCAGCACAAACCATGTCAAAATTTCATCTTACTAAAACAAAACCATTCAATTCTGCCACCAAATAATGGCCTCGGCACAAACCATGTCTTCACGCTCTTACTGAAACAAATATCTATGTCAATCTTACTATTGCATGCAACTGATTACTAACCCCTTGAGGCCCAGAACGTCATTTTCATTGTAATTTGGGTACCATAAGACGATTTGTAGTGACTATAAGCAATATTTTATAGCTATGACCTGTTTAGTATCCTTGTCCACTAACTAATTTGGTATATATATTAAGTTATTTTTTTTATTTTATGGCTAACAACAGACGATTTTATATAGCCAAGGAAAGATCTGGGCGTGAAGGGGTTGACCATCTAATAGAGTTCCCATACTGTATCATTCCACCATTGTCTGTGAGCTCCCTAGCCTATTCATTGCACTGTAGGTAATTCAGTCATACTTAAAATACTTGTAACACACTCCTGCAAGTAAGAGTAAGTAAGTAAGTAAGTAAGAGGCGTAGAGTAAGGGGTGATCTGATAGAAGTGTTGAAGTAGATCAAGGGATACAATATAGGCGATGTAGGAAAAGTTCTTAAGGTTAGTAAGCAGGGTAGAACAAGAAGTCACGGATTCAAGCTGGAAAAGCGTAGATTTAAAAAGGAAATAGGGAGAAACTGGTTCACAAATAGGGTGGTGAATGATTGGCATGGACTCAGTCGTCAGGTGGTCAATGCGGAGTCTATTGGGGTCTTTAAAAGGAGTCTGGATAAATTCATGGATGGGGAAGAGAGGTGGATATAGGTAGTGTTAAGTAACAGGAACTACCACGTGTAGGTCTCACGGCCTCTTGTAGCTTCCTTACTTTCTTATGTTCTTATGTAACTTTTCCCCATACTCAAGCACTCATAAGAACATAAGAAATAAGGAAGCTACAAGAGGCTGTGAGACCTACACGTGGTAGTTCCCCTTACTTAACACTACCTACATCCACCTTTCATCCCCATCCATAACACTGTCCAGCCTCCTTTCAAAGCTCCCTATTAACTTAAATTATTATTCCCTAAAGCTCTGGAAAGCTGCAATGCATTAAACAACACAAAATTGATCTGTCTTCAATAATTCTAACATTTTTCTCTGCACATTATCAAATATACATATACAGAAACAGTATTATTAATGTCAGCCACACTAAAGATGTTATTTTTTAGGTACACACATAGAGGAATTAATTGAGTTAATGCCTAAAAAGGGTAATGTGCAGCCATCAGAGGTCCTATGGCACTCTGGCAAAGCATATCAAGGGTCAGGGTTAAAGAATAATAGTGAAAACGATGAGGGAAGGGGAAAGAACGGAATGTTACAGCAGGAGGGTTAGATCAGATGTAGGATGTGGATGTGTTGGAGGAAGGAGGTTACATTGTCCAGGGAGAAGGAGGGGGATTCCGGGAGAATGTCCGCAAGACAGGGAGGTCGGGAAAGGGAGGACAAATGAGGGAAGGAACTGGAACGGGCAGGAGTAAGATGGGGGCAGGATATTAGGACATGTTGGACAGTGAGAGGAGCGTGACAGGGTGTGCAGAGGGTTGGGGAGGAGCTTGACAGGGTGTGCAGAGGGTTGGGGAGGAGCGTGACAGGGTGTGCAGAGGGTTGGGGAGGAGCGTGACAGGGTGTGCAGAGGGTTGGGGAGGAGCGTGACAGGGTGTGCAGAGGGTTGGGGAGGAGCGTGACAGGGTGTGCAGAGGGTTGGGGAGGAGCGTGACAGGGTGTGCAGAGGGTTGGGGAGGAGCGTGACAGGGTGTGCAGAGGGTTGGGGAGGAGCGGACAGGGTGTCGAGGGTGGGAGGACGTGACAGGTGTGCAGGTTGGGAGAGCTGAGGTGTGCAGAGGTTGGGGAGACGTGACAGGTCGAGGTTGGGAGAGCGTGACAGGTGTGCAGAGGGTTGGGGAGGAGCTTGACAGGGTGTGCAGGGTTGGGAGGAGCGTGACATGGTGGCAGAGTAGGGGAGAGCTTGACAGGTGTGCAGAGGTGGATGGAGCGTGACCAGGTGTGCAGAGTGGGGAGGAGCGTGACAGGTGTGCAGAGGTTGGGTAGGAGCTGACAGGTGTGAGAGGGTTGGAAGGAGCGTGAAGGTGTGCAGAGGTTGCGGAGGAGCGGAACAGGTTTTCGCAGAGGTGGAGAGGAGTGTGACATGGTTGCAGAGGTTGGAGGAGCGTGACAGGGGTGCAGAGGGTTTGGGGAGCTTGACCAGGGTGCAGAAGGGTTGGGGAGGAGGTGACAGGTTTGCAGAGGGTTGGTGAGGAGCGTGACAGGTGTCAGAGGGTGGGAGGAGCTTGACAGGTGTGCAGAGGGTTGGGAGGAGCGGAACAGGGTGGCAGAGGGTTGGGAGGATCTGACAGGTGTTGTGCAGAGGGTGGGTGAGCTTTACAGGGTGTGCAAGGGTTGGGAGGACGTGACAGGTGTGCAGAGGTTTGGGAGGAGCTGGACAGGAGTTGTGCAGAGGGTTGGGGAAGGAGCGTGACAGGGTGTGCAGAGGTTGGGGAGGAGCGTGACAGGGGTGCAGAGGGTTGGGAGGGGCGTGACAGGGTGTGAAAGGTGGAGGAGCATGGATCGAGGATAATTGAGTTAATCCTAGTGCATTAATGAAATTGGAAATCTTAGTTCGGTAGGTATTTTACGACGGCAAAATCCTGCCCCTGCTGCTGGCTGACTCAATTGGATGCCAGGAGAAGATGAATACTACTTCTTCTCCAATGTACAGCTGTATTTTATCATGAGTCACCATAGTACAGCGGTAAACAGAGCATCATTTAAGCATGAGATCTAAGATAGAATGGATATATGCCAGGAGAAGGGAAATAACATTCTCAAGAGGGTATTATCATAGAACCCTAGTATCAGTAAACACAGGCATCATTAACCATGAGACCTAAGATAGAAGGATATAGCCAGAGAAGGGAATACTACATTCTTCTCAATGTCAGGTGTATTATCATAGGTAACCCTAGTATCAGGTAAACACAGGCATCATTTAAGCATGAGACCTAGGATAGAATGGATATATGCAGGAGAAGGGAATACTACACTCTTCTCAATGCAGCTGTATTTATCATAGTTAACCATAGTATCAGGTAAACAGAGGCATCATTTTAAACATGAGACCTTAAGATAGAATGGATATATGCCAGAAGGGAATACTACACTTCTTCTCAATGTCAGGTGTATTTTATCATAGTTCACCATAGTATCAGGTAAACACAGGCATCATTTTAAGCATGAGACCTTAAGATAGAATGGATATATGCCAGGAGAAGGGAATACTACACTTCTTCTTAATGTCAGCTGTATTTTATCATAGTTAACCATAGTATCAGGTAAACACAGGCATCATTTTAAGCATGAGACCTTAGGATAGCATGGAATTTTTGCCTCATTAAAATCTAGACTATAGTGGTATCATAACTGAACTGTTGGGTGGGACATAGTTGACAACACGTAAGATTCACTGTTCCTCAAGACACCCGTGAAAGGTCCCACGCGTCCTCCAAGGTACAGATTTTTAGTGTATGAAGGTCTGGTTGGGAGGGCATGGCGACAGGCACTGACAGGAGCCACACGTTGGGACTCAATTCAATAGAGATTCCAGTAATACTTTCTAGGTTTGCTTTACCCTGTGTTGTGCTGGGCTGGGGGGGTGGCGGGAGGGCGGGAGAAACAGACCCTCAGACAGACAGACAGACAGGCAGAGAAAGAGAAAAAGACAGAGACAGACAGACAGGCAGACAGACAGACAGACAGGCAGAGCAAGAGAGAAAGACAGAGACAGACAGATTGACAGGCAGAGACAGAGAGAAAGACAGACAGGCAGACAGAAAGACAGGCAGAGAGACAGACAGAGAGACAGAGAGAAAGACAGAGACAGACAGGCAGGCAGAGAAAGAGAAAGACAGAGAGACAGACAGGCAGACAGACAGATAGACAGACTGACAGGCAGAGAGAGACAGAGAGAAAGAGAGACAGACAGACAGAGAAAGAGAGACACACAGGCAGACAGAGAAAGAGAGACAGACAGAGGAAAACACCGACAGAGAAAGAGCCAGACAGAGAAAGAGCCAGACAGAGAAAGACACAGACAGAAAGAGCCAGACAGACAGACAGACAGGCAGGCAGAAAGATAATAACAGGCAGAAACAGACCCTATCGTCTCCCCTCCTAACACGCGCACCCCCCGGCCTCTCTACATAACTATGATACATGGATACACAGCAATGATTTCCTTAGGGAGGGACCACTCGCAGGGTTATCAAGGGCAGTAACACCACCAGCCTTCACTGCAGGGCAACATATTTCAGTGTATTTTTAATTAGGGTTATATTCAAGCCACTGCGATGCCCTTACCTTACCGTAGATAACACTATAGTCGCCAGTCACTCGCCACTGCACTAATGTCGCCAGGCACAATATATTACGAATTTTAGCCTCACTACAGACTTGTATGTGCCACTGAAGACATGTAGTGTGATGTACGTAATATAAACTACTGTGCATGCGTCTTCAGTGGCACATGGAAGTCTGTAGTGATGCTGAAATTCGTAATATATTGTAGCTGACGACATTAGTGCAGTGGCGAGTGACTGGCGACTATAGTGTTATCTACGGTAGTAATATTTTTTTTTTTTTTTACGTAACAAAGAACTGGCCAAGGGCAAAAATAAGAGGAAGTAAGAGAAAGCGAGTTTAGTTGGCAGTCCTTATCAAGAAGACAGTCAGAGAATATAACAAGGGGGTGTAGGGTAATATAGCTTGGTTAAGGGCTGATCTGCAGTGACGGCTGGCGGCTGCGAGAGGACCCCAGTGCATTTATAAGCCAATCTTACTGGGCGCCATTCTTTGGATAGCCAGAAAGGTGAAGGCCTACCTGTTAAAATATAGTTTTTTGGATGCATCAACTTCACCCTTTTGTATGTTGTGTATAAATAAAGATCCTATGCAGTAATAAGAGTGCACTTCTGGATCTAACACACACAGATAAGATGAACCATTGTATCCAGGAAGGTGTTTATGAACCAATATCTTGTCGCCCAGTAGCTGAAAAGTGTTCTTACTGGGCGACAGTTTTCCATCACTGGGAGACATTTTGGTCGCCCAGTTACCATGTTATAAAATGCACTGGGCAAGACAGACATCAACAGCCTCTTTAGATATTACAAGTGTGTTCATGGCAGCTCAAACACTCATTTCAGGCGAGGCAGATAAGCTAAGATACTTTGATCCTATCTAGACACTTTGCAAGTACCAAATACAGTAAAACCTCTCATATTGGACTAATTGGGCCAAGGAGTGGTCCGAGTAATGGGGGATAATATGGGGGATTGGAAGAAATAATATGAAAAAAAAAAAAAAAAAAAAAAAAAATAGGTTATTTTGCTAGGAAATTTGCCCTTTAAAAAAAAGAAAACCAAAAAAAAAAAAAAAAAAAAAATATAAATATAGCTAGGAATTTACGCCCCTAAGAAAAAAAAAAAAAAAAAAAAAAAAAAAAAAAAAAAAATCTAGGTGTATATAATGCTAGGAAATTTCGACCCCTAAAAAAAAAAAAAAAAAAAAGGAGTGAAATAAAGTCAGCGATAATGAGGGTCCGAATACTTGAGCTCACTGTACAAGGTTAATGACTATAACAAAAGGCCACCACGCCAGGACGAACTGGGTTGAATAGAGGCAAGCAATTATTATGCCAACTGAGCCACACAACATGACACACAAGCACTACGTATACGAATGTTTCATGAGAGTAAAAGACTCATTTATATAGGAATCGATACACAATGTCCTATGGAATGTATAGCTAGTGATGTAGTGTTGATATTACAACAGATTAGCTAAAAAACCATAATACGACAACACACAACACCAGCAAGACAGTACACGCCACTCCACAAACAGAAGACAACAGATAAGAGACAAACGACAGAGACACAGACAGACACAGACCTTGAGACACACACAGACAACGACAACAGACAGAGACAGAAGGCAGAAGAGAGACAAACAGACAGAGAGACAGATAGAAAGAGACATAAGGACACAGACAGACCTTGAGACATACATACAGAGAAACAGACATACAGACAGACAGAGAGACAGACAGGCAGACAGAGAGACAAACAGACAGAGAGACAGATAGAAAGAGACATAAGGACACAGACATACATACAGACAGAGAAACAGACATACAGACAGAGAAACAGACACACAGACACACACACCAGTCCTGTTCTGCATCACGCACAAGACATTATCACCAGCCATAATGATAACAGTCAATATTTCCTGACACGAATCTTTTTATAAATCTGCTATTGACTAAACTTCAGAAGATGACAACAATAAATATATAGATTATTAAACCATTCATATATTAAGTCTCTATGTATACTGTTTTGTTCAATGAGGTGAAGAATGCGCCCCCTTGCTGCTTACTGCCTGGTATTTGATGCCAGGAGAAGGGAAGACAGGTTGAAGTTCCCAGACTCGGCAACCTCGGGACCAGCGCCGAGCCGAGTAATGGAATTTTCCGACTTTTAGAACGTAGATATATTAAGGGGAAAAAACCCATGAAAATCACATGAAAAAAATTCCTGGACGTTTGGGAGCCATAATACCCATAACAGACCTGTAGAAGTACACAAAATAACAGTGTACACAACTCTACAGTCACAACACCACTGAACAATAACAACAAACAAATCGGCGGGAGAAACCAAGCGGCCTAGTGTGGTGGCACCCAGCGGCCTAGTGTGGTGGCACCCAGGGGCCCATAGTGTGGTGGCACCCAGCTGGCGGACCCGGCACTACGCGCCGGGTTGGATTCTGCGCGTGTTTTGGTAAATCCGTAGTTTGAAAGCCGACTTGCTGGTTTGCGGTCTTGGGATGCCGAGTTTGGGAACTTCAACCTGTACTACGCTTCTTCCTAATTTCAGTTGCATTTTATCATAGTTAACCATAGTATCAGGTAAACATAGGGATAATTATAAGCACGAGACCTTAACCCCTTGAGACCCAGAGCGTAATTTCCATTGTAATTTGGGTACCATTAGACAATTTTGAGTGACTATATACAATATTTTATAGCTATGACCTGTTTAGTATCCTTATCCACTAACTCATTTGGTATATTTAGTCACTTATCGTCATTTTATGGCTAACGACAGACCATTTTATATAGCCAAGGAAAGATCTGGGCGTGAAGGGTTAGGATAACATGGAATTTTTGCCTCGTTACAATAAATAGATTCTAGTGTCTCTACTAATACTAGGCACCCATAACCTTGTATTTAAGTACAATCACTGCAGTGGATGGCAGCCTGACTCCTCACTGGAATGTTTACGGTCGTCTGCATAAAAGTAATATATATGTACTACCGTAGATAACACTAGAGTCGCCAGTCACTCGCCACTGCACTGATGTCCCCAGGCACAATGTATTACGAATTTTAGCATCACTACAGCCTTGTATGTGCCACTGAAGACATGTAGTGTGATGTACATAATATAAACTACTGTGTATCATATTCAGTGGCACATAAAAGTCTGTAGTGAGGCTATGATTCGTAATATATTGTGCCTGGTGACATTAGTGCAGTGGCGAGTGACTGGCGACTATAGTGTTATCTACGGTACAGGAACTAAGATTCAATTCAATACTGGAGGAGAGATCCATCAATAAAATGTACTATGTGAATAACTAGGCAGTGTCAATATCAACCTGTTATATCCATCACCAAGAGATTATGTATACAGAACACCTCAGCCTATGAAACAACACAGCTCAGTGCATTTTTTAAGCAAGTCTTACTGGGCGCCATTCTTTGGATAGCCAGAAAGGTCAAGGCCTACCTGTTAAAATATAGTTTTTTGGACACATCAACTTCACCCTTTTGTATGTTGTGTATAAATAAAGATCCTATGCAGTAATAAGAGTGCACTTCTGGATCTAACACACACAGATAAGATGAACCATTGTATCCAGGAAGGTGTTTATGAACAAATATCTTGTCGCCCAGTAGCTGAAAATTGTTCTTACTGGGCGACAGTTTTCCATCACTGGGAGACATTTTGGTCGCCCAGTTAGCATGTTAAAAAATGCACTGTCAGTTTGCACGGCACTCATCCATCCAGCACTCTTCAGTCACTCCACTCTTGCACCTCTGAGAGCCCTTCCTCCCTCCAACAACTGACATATTGCACTCTGGTTAAGCCTCTAGCAACTTACATCTTGCATTGCATTGTTTACCCCTTGAGACCCAGAACGTAATTTCCATTGTTACTTGGCTACCATTAGACGATTTTAGTGACTATAAGCAATATTTTATACCTATGACCTGTTTAGTATCCTTGTCCACTAACTCATTTGGTTTATTTTGTCACTTTTCGTAATTTATGGCTAACAACAGATGATTTTATATAGCAAAGGAAAGATCTGGGCGTGAAGGGGTTAAGTCCGACCCTTAACCCTACAGCCACTGGGCACAGCTGGCCTGGGAGGTGTGCGGGCGAGATGCATGCACCAAGGGAGACTCCTGTGCCGCAGCCAATCCCCCTTGAGGGAGTGACAGGGAACAGGCAGCAGCATAGACTAGACTTTACTTGATCATCCTCTTGTTCAATGCTCTCACACACACACACACAGACACACACACACACGCACACAGACACACACACACACACACACTGCTTTCTCCAAACATGGTTCTCAGGATTCATAATTCCTGTACACAGTTAAGCTGCACTCTTGACGGGTGATGAGGCACACACACACACACACACACACACACACACACACACACACACACACACACACACACACACACACACACACACACGACACACACACACACACACACACCTGGTTGGAGCCTCACACTCGCTGGATCTCAAACAGCTTGACGTCCGTGTCATACCAGATGGGAGGATCAACATTCCTGGCAAGAAAAGATACATAAAAATAAGTAGAAAGAACAATAAGAAACATACAAAGTTGGAGCTAAGTGAATACAGTGAAGTATAAGTAGATAAGTAATAAGTAGGATAAGTAATAAGTAGGATAAGTAATAAGTAGGATAAGTAATAAGTAGGCTAAGTAATACTATGGATAAGTAATAAGTAGGATAAGTTTGACATTAACCCTTCACGCCCAGATCTTTCCTTGGCTATATAAAATTGTCTGTTGCCGAGCCATAAAATACGAAAAGTGACTAAATATACCACATTAGTTAGTGGGCAAGGATACTAAACAGGTCATAGCTATAAAAACATTGCTTATAGTCACTAAAAATCATCTAATGGTACCCAAATTACAATGGAAATTAAGTTGTGGGTCTCAAGGGGTTAATATTTTTTAGTCCAAAGCTTCTCGACCTATAAAAAGACAAAGGGTAGATGGATCAGTAATTATCACATCCATATTCTTGATACCAAAGCTTCCCTTCCTACCGTAGATAACACTATAGTCGCCAGTCACTCGCCACTGCACTAATGTCGCCAGGCACAATATATTACGAATTCTAGCCTCACTACAGACTTGTATGTGCCACTGAAGACATGTAGTGTGATGTACATAATATAAACTACTGTGCATGCGTCTTCAGTGACACATAGAAGGCTGTAGTGATGCTGAAATTTGTAATATATTGTGCCTGGCGACATTAGTGCAGTGGCGAGTGACTGGCGACTATAGTGTTATCTACGGTAGTGAGGGAAGCTTTGGTATCAAGAATATGGATGTGATACTTGCTGATCCATCTACCCTTTGTCTTTCTGTAGGTCGAGAAGCTTTGGTCTAAAAAATATTAACCCCTTGAGACCCACAACTTAATTTCCATTGTAATTTGGGTACCATTAGATGATTTTTAGTGACTATAAGCAATGTTTTTATAGCTATGACCTGTTTAGTATCCTTGTCCACTAACTAATGTGGTATATTTAGTCACTTTTCGTAATTTTATGGCTCGGCAACAGACAATTTTTTATAGCCAAGGAAAGATCTGGGCGTGAAGGGGTTAAATAACTGATGGACAAGTGGGTGTATATGATCTGTATTGAGTCATGCAAGGAGTTGGTCTGTGATGCACCTGGACATATTATTGATGCCCATACTCATGACAGACACATTGTAAACCTAAACTTGCCATACTTCTGGTAAATCGTTTCTGAAATATGTTTTGTATTGAATGTCATAATAAATTGAGGTAATAACACACACACACACACACACACACACACCCACACACACACACACACACCCAAGCTTTCAAAGGCAAGCTGGATAATAGTAGATTTGGAGACGGGACAGTACGAACATAGCTATTTTCCTGTATGTTACAACTAGGTAAATACAACTAGGTAAATACAACTAGGTAAATACACCCCCCCACAAACACACCCACACCCCCACACCCACCTGAGATAGATGATGCCCCACATGTAGGTTCTGAACAGACACACACCCACCCACACCCACCTGAGATAGATGATGCCCCACATGTAGGTTCTGAACAGACACACACCCACCCACACCACACCCACCCACCTGAGATAGATGATGCCCCACATATAGGTTCTGAACAGACACACACCCACCCACACCCACACCCACCACCTGAGATAGATGATGCCCCACATGTAGGTTCTGAACAGACCACACCCACCCACACCCACCTGAGATAGATGATGCCCCACATGTAGGTTCTGAACAGACACACACCCACCCCACCCACACCCACCACCTGAGATAGATGATGCCCCACATGTAGGTTCTGAACAGACACACACCCACCCACACCCACCTGAGATAGATGATGCCCCACATGTAGGTTCTGAACAGACACACACCCACCCACACCCACACCCACCCACCTGAGATAGATGATGCCCCACATGTAGGTTCTGAACAGACACACACCCACCCACACCCACACCCACCCACCTGAGATAGATGATGCCCCACATATAAGTTCTGAACCAGGTGGCGGTGCCTGAGTTGGCCTGGTATTTGCGGATCAGGATGGGGTGTGGCACTGGCAGCAGGCCCACCAGCGTGCCGTGTTGGAGGAACCTCAGGATCTCACTCTCGTCCGTCAAGCCCCTGGGGTACCAAGGAACACTGAGGCTGGGGACATTTACTGGGGAACATATGAGGCTGGGGACATTTACTGGGGAACATATGAGGCTGGGGACATTTACTGGGGAACATATGAGGCTGGGGACATTTACTGGGGAATATTGAGGCTGGGGACATTTACTGGGGAATATTGAGGCTGGGGACATTTACTGGGGAACTGCTGAGGCTGGGGACATTTACTGGGGAACTGCTGAGGCTGGGGACATTTACTGGGGAACATATGAGGCTGGGGACATTTACTGGGGAACTGCTGAGGCTGGGGACATTTACTGGGGAACTGCTGAGGCTGGGGACATTTACTGGGGAACTGCTGAGGCTGGGACATTACTGGGGAACATATGAGGCTGGGACATTTACTGGGGAACATATGAGGCTGGGACATTTACTGGGGAACTGCTGAGGCTGGGACATTTACTGGGGAACATATGAGGCTGGGGACATTTACTGGGAACTGCTGAGGCTGGGACATTACTGGGAACATATGAGGCTGGGGACATTTACTGGGAACTGCTGAGGCTGGGGACATTTACTGGGGAACTGCTGAGGCTGGGACATTTACTGGGAACTGCTGAGGCTGGGACATTTACTGGGGAATATTGAGGCTGGGGACATTTACTGGGGAACTGCTGAGGCTGGGGACATTTACTGGGGAACATTGACCCAAGCCTGAAGACCCTGGCAAAGTATTTCAGGGACAACTCGACTACAACTAGACCAGACTGTGTTACGCTTATCAATATTTCCTGTCATCTCATGCTGCAAATTTAAACGATGAACGCCGATGATAGAATTGGAAGCGTATCATCGACCGTCTAGTCTCACAAAACATTACGGGAAAATCTGACGTCAAACAGAGAGACGATGATGAGTGCCGTATTTTAGGGCTTGTAGGACGCTGCATCTTGGAAGACGCACCCTGATTTTTTTAAAGAAATTTCTAAGACAAAGAAAAAAAAAAAAATATTCTCGTAAAATCAACAGATATTTGACCTACAGATTGTTTTGATGAATTTGCCATGGGTGATAACTTACAGGATTAAAAAGAGCTTGTGATACGTGTGACAGCCTGGTGGTAAATGCTGCATCAACACCAGCAGACGATTAATCAACACTAGCAGACATTGCAGAAAAAATTTCAAAGAAAACAAATATTTTCTCCTTGTTATGTGTCTACGTACTTGTCAATGCATACCTTCCCCTTGTGATTTGTCTACGTACTTGTCAATGCATACCTTCCCCTTGTTATGTGTCTACGTACTTGTCAATGCATACCTTCCCCTTGTGATTTGTCTACGTACTTGTCAATGCATACCTTCCCCTTGTTATGTGTCTACGTACTTGTCAATGCATACCTTCCCCTTGTGATTTGTCTACGTACTTGTCAATGCATATTTTCTCCACCTGCGGCACTAACACCTGTAGCAGCCTCATGATGGTCTGTAGGGGCAACTTGGCCTTCCAGGTGAGCACCCAGGGCGTGGTGGCCGTCCAGGGGCCGGGGTGGGTGGCCAGGGGCGGGGCCAGGCTGGGGCCAGACGAGTCCGACACCCTAGAGTGCAGGGAAGGTGTGGGGCTGTCTCCTCGCATAGGCTAAGGCAGAGGAGGGGACTGATTAGCTAAAGGAAATATACTGCTTACACACTGGACATAAAAGAGAAGAGAAAAAAGAAAGAATTGAAAGCAGATGAGAGAGATGAGGGTGAGACGAGAGAGAGAGAGAGAGAGAGAGATGAGGAGTAGAGTAGGAGAGAGAGGAGAGAGAGAGAGAGGAGGGAGGAGAGAGAGAGAGTAGAGAGAGAGAGAGCGAAGAGAGAGAGAGAGAGAGGTACTGATAGAGTAGAGAGCAGAGAGAGACGAGAGAGAGAGAGGAAGAGAGAAGAGGAAAACGAGAGATAAGGAGAGAGAGAGAGAGAGAGAGAGAGAGAGAGAGAGAGAGAGAGAGAGAGAGAGAAGAGAGAGAGAGAGAGAGAGAGAGAGAGAGAGAGAGAGGAGAGAGAGAGAGAGAGAGAGAGAGAGAGAGGAGAGAGAGAGAGAGAGAGAAGAGAGAGAGGAGAGAGAGAGAGAGGAGAGAGAGAGAGAGAGAGAGAGAAGAGGAGAGAGAGAGAGAGAGAGAGAGAGAGAGAGAGAGAGAGAGAGAGAGAGAGGAGAGAGAGAGAGAGAGAGAGAGAGAGAGAGAAGAGAAGAGAGAAGAGGAGAGAGAGGAGGAGGAGAGAGAGGAGAGAGAGGAGAGAGAGGAAGAGAAGAGAAGAGAGAGGAGAAGGAGAGAGAAGAGAGAGGAGAGAGGAGAGAAGAGAGAGAGAGAGAGGAGAGAGAGAGAGAGAAGGAGAGAGAGGAAGAGGAGAGAGGAGAGAGAGAGAGAAGAGGAGAGAGAGAGGAGAGAGAGAGAATCAACAACACAGTCATCAATGCAAACAACAACATGCTGTCCAAGAGGCAAGTGTTTATGGATGCTGAGACACACACACACGCACGTACACTACATCAAGGCCTTAACCCCTTCACGCCCAAATCTTTCCTTGGCTATAAAAAAATGTCTGTTGTTGAGCCATAAAATTACGAAAAGTAACTGAATATACCAAATTAGCTACCGTAGATAACAGTTAAGTCGCCAGGACAACTTTTTTTTCTGTTTACAGACGTGTGGTGGCGTTAATAGTTACATTTCTACATCCATGATTTCAGGACAGTTAGAAGGGGCTATCTGGCGAGTCTGTGTCATTTTGTGTCTTCATCTGTGTCATAGTAGGGTTATAAATGAACAAATGACAAAAATATCTACAAAGTGGCTACCAACAGTAGAGTCGCCATCTAGTGTTTATTTACTGAGTGTCGTACCGCTGTCGTCGTCGCCCGAAAAAAAAACGCGTAGCGAAATTTGAAACCGTATATACTTGCAGCTACAAAGCATAAAACAACGCTGAAACAGGGTAGATTATACAGTCATGATATAAACTACTGTGTATCATCGTCAGTGGCACATACACAGCAGTAGTGATGCTATAATTCGTAATATATGGCGCCTGGCGACATTATTGCAGGTGGCGACTTGACTGTTATCTACGGTAGTGGACAAGAACGCTAAACAGGTCATAGCTATAAAAACATTGCTTCTGTTCATTATAAAACATCTATTGGGGTCAAATTACAATGGAAATTACGTTCTGGGCCTCAAGGGGTTAATATTTCTTCAGCCAGCAAGACACAAACTTTCATTACTAGGCTGAAAAGTCATACTGATATATAAACTGTGTTACTTATCAGGCATCATAACAACAGTAAATGGTGTTGACATATAAACTGTGTTACTTATCAGGCAATATAACACAGTAAATGGTGTTGACATATAAACTGTGTTACTTATCAGGCATCATAACAACAGTAAATGGTGTTGACATATAAACTGTGTTACTTATCAGGCATCATAACAACAGTAAATGGTGTTGACATATAAACTGTGTTACTTATCAGGCATCATAACACAGTAAATGGTGTTGACATATAAACTGTGTTACTTATCAGGCAAATATAACACAGTAAATGGTGTTGACATATAAACTGTGTTACTTATCAGGCATCATAACACAGTAAATGGTGTTGACATAAACTGTGTTACTTATCAGGCATCATAACAACAGTAAATGGTGTTGACATATAAACTGTGTTACTTATCAGACATCATAACAACAGTAAATGGTGTTGACATAAACTGTGTTACTTATCAGGCATCATAACAACAGTAAATGGTGTTGACATAAACTGTGTTACTTATCAGGCATCATAACAACAGTAAATGGTGTTGACATATAAACTGTGTTACTTATCAGGCAATATAACACAGTAAATGGTGTTGACATATAAACTGTGTTACTTATCAGGCATCATAACAACAGTAAATGGTGTTGACATAAACTGTGTTACTTATCAGGCAATATAACACAGTAAATGGTGTTGACATAAACTGTGTTACTTATCAGGCATCATAACAACAGTAAATGGTGTTGACATATAAACTGTGTTACTTATCAGGCAATGTAACACAGTAAATGGTGTTGACATATAAACTGTGTTACTTATCAGGCAATGTAACACAGTAAATGGTGTTGACATATAAACTGTGTTACTTATCAGGCATCATAACACAGTAAATGGTGTTGACATATAAACTGTGTTAATCAGACAATATAACACAGTAAATGGTGTTGACAAATAAACTGTGTTACTTATCAGGCAATATAACACAGTAAATGGTGTTGACATATAAACTGTGTTACTTATCAGGCATCATAACAACAGTAAATGGTGTTGACATATAAACTGTGTTACTTATCAGGCATCATAACAACAGTAAATGGTGTTGACATATAAACTGTGTTACTTATCAGACAATATAACACAGTAAATGGTGTTGACATATAAACTGTGTTACTTATCAGGCAATGTAACACAGTAAATGGTGTTGACATATAAACTGTGTTACTTATCAGGCAATATAACACAGTAAATGGTGTTGACATATAAACTGTGTTACTTATCAGACAATATAACACAGTAAATGGTGTTGACATATAAACTGTGTTACTTATCAGGCAATATAACACAGTAAATGGTGTTGACATATAAACTGTGTTACTTATCAGGCATCATAACAACAGTAAATGGTGTTGACATATAAACTGTGTTACTTATCAGACAATATAACACAGTAAAAGATGCTGAAATAAATCAATGAATTTAATTAACACCTAGCATAAAGTTAGGATACAGATGCCAGGTTAGAAGTGGCATGCAAAACTGTACGGTAGATAACACTATAGTCGCCAGTCACTCGCCACTGCACTAATGTCGCCAGGCACAATATATTACGAACTCTAGCATCACTACAGCCTTGTATGTGCCACTGAAGACATGTAGTGTGATGTACATAATATAAACTACTGTGCATGCGTCTTCAGTGGCATATACAAGGCTGTAGTGATGCTAAAATTTGTAATACATTGTGCCTGGCGACATTAGTGCAGTGGCGAGTGACTGGCGACTATAGTGTTATCTACGGTACAGAAGAAAAAAGGAACATTATGCCATGAAGACTAAACTATTAGACTATTGGAACTCAAACTGGAAAGAATTAAAAAGTTAAACAAATCAATTGCTACCTAAACAAACCTACACAAAACACTATTGCATGTAGCATTACAGTAGATAACAGTAAAGTCGCCAGGACAACGTTTCTTTTTGCTTTACAGACGTGTGGTGGCGTTAATACTTACATTTCTACATCCATGATTTCAGGACAGTTAGAAGGGGCTATCTGGAGAGTCTGTGTCATTTTGTGTCTTCATCTGTGTCATATTAGGGCTATAAATGAACAAATTACCAAAATAAAACCGAGTGGCGACGTCGGTAACGGAGCTACACTAAGGTCGCCATCTAGTGTTTATGTTCTGAGTGTCCTCCCGCTGTCGTCGTCGCCCAAAGAAAAAACGAGTAGTGAAATTTGAAACCGTCTATACATGCAGCTACAAAGCATAAAACAACGCTGAAACAGGGCAGATTATACAGTCATGATATAAACTACTGTGTATCATCTTCAGTGGCACATACACAGCAGTAGTGATGCTATAATTTGTAATATATGGCGGCTGGCGACATTATTGCAGTTGGCGACTATACTGTCATCTATGGTAACACTATTCAATGTAAAATGACACTATTAAATTGTCAAGAATAAAAAATGTATCTAAACCTCAACCAAACACTATTGCATGTAAAAGTAACACTATTAAAATAAGCCTAAAGATGCAAGGTTAAATGTGACATGCAAAATTGTCAAGAATAAAAGAGTTCAGGGAATCCATTGCTATGTAAACAAGACACTGTTGCCCATATTCGTAGTCACATACCATGATTGCTCGTGGTAATTGCTATGATTTTGTTCCATTTCTACTCAGTCAATATTATTCACTTGATCTTGTAGCTGCCATGGAAAGTACTAGAGCAATCCTACAGTACTCCTATTGCAATCACAACAGAGATCTTGTAGCTGCCATGGAAAGTACTAGAGCAATCCTACAGTACTCCTATTGCAATCATAACAGAGATCTTGTAGCTGCCATGGAAAGTACTAGAGCAATCCTACAGTACTCCTATTGCAATCACAACAGAGATCTTGTAGCTGCCATGGAAAGTACTAGAGCAATCCTACAGTACTCCTATTGCAATCACAACAGAGATCTTGTAGCTGCCATGGAAAGTACTAGAGCAATCCTACAGTACTCCTATTGCAATCACAACAGAGATCTTGTAGCTGCCATGGAAAGTACTAGAGCAATCCTACAGTACTCCTATTGCAATCACAACAGAGATCTTGTAGCTGCCATGGAAAGTACTAGAGCAATCCTACGGTACTCCTATTGCAATCACAACAGAGATCTTGTAGCTGCCATGGAAAGTACTAGAGCAATCCTACAGTACTCCTATTGCAATCACAACAGAGCTGGCATGACATATTGATTTAATTAGGACAAGACAACAAGTGAATAATGGCCACGTACAATGATGGTATGTGGCCGAATACGGGCATTTAAGACATGGATGCATAGAGATGTGGCTGTGTGTTCACCATGGTGGAGGAGGTCTGAGTGGAGGGTGGAGAGTGGAGGTCAGACAGAAGGAGACTATCATCTGCTTCTCCATCCACCCAGGCCCTCTCCTCCTCCTCCTCCTCCTCCTCTTCCTGTATTGTTATGGAGAAAATATAGCTTAGTGGTTGGTGTGTGAAGAGGCTTGAGTGTGTTTACCTTTAACCCCTTCACGTCCAGATCTTTCCTTGGCTATAAAAAAATGTATGTTGTCGAGCCATAAAATAACGAAAAGTCACTGAATACACCAAATTAGTTAGTGGGAAAGGATACTAAACAGGTCATAGCTATAAAATATTACTTATAGTCACTAAAAAATCGCCAAATGGTAACCAAATTACAATGGAAATTACATTCTGGGCTTCAAGGGTTAAAGTTAAACCTGTACATCCAACACCAGTCATCACCTCAGCCCCATAGCTGCTCAACACCACCACCCAGCCACCAGTCATCACCTCAGCCCCATAGCTGCTCAACACCACCACCCAGGCACCAGTCATCACCTCAGCCCCATAGCTCAACACCACCACCCAGGCACCACCACCTAAACCCGGCTACAAAACCCCAACAAACCAACATCACTGTAACATAACACAAGGCCTTCCTCCTGCACACACATACACACAGACAGACAGCATGCCTTAGAGATCCCTGTTAGGTTTTAGAATGCTGTACAACGACCTTAACCCTTCCTTGCATACTGACCTTCATAACCCTTCCTTGCATACTGACCTTCATATCCTTCCTTGCATACTGACCTTCATACCCTTCCTTGCATTAGTCAGTAAACAGTCACCTGATCAGCCAATCTCGATGCAGCAGTCAGTCAGGCAGTAAACAGTCACCTGATCAGCCAATCTCGATGCAGCAGTCAGTCAGTCAGTAAACAGTCACCTGATCAGCCAATCTCGATGCAGCAGTCAGTCAGTCAGTAAACAGTCACCTGATCAGCCAATCTCGATGCAGCAGTCAGTCAGTCAGTAAACAGTCACCTGATCAGCCAATCTCGATGCAGCAGTCAGTCAGTCAGTAAACAGTCACCTGATCAGCCAATCTCGATGCAGCAGTCAGTCAGTCAGTAAACAGTCACCTGATCAGCCAATCTCGATGCAGCAGTCAGTCAGTCAGTAAACAGTCACCTGATCAGCCAGTCTCGATGCAGTCAGTCAGTCAGTCACCAATCCCTGGGTACTGATTGGACCACTACACAACACACATACATATTGATACATATTACTAAACTTACTGCTAAAAAAAAATACTCTAAATACAAAATAAACTAATACTAAAAATACACTTTATATAATACTTACGGTATACTAAAAATCATATCATAAATATAATACTTATACTAAAACACTTGCTATATAAACATACTGCTACCGTAGATAACACTATAGTCGCCAGTCACTTGCCACTGCACTAATGTCGCCAGGCACAATATATCACAAATTTTAGCATCACTACAGCCTTGTATGTGCCACTGAAGACATGTAGTGTGATGTACATAATATAAACTACTGTGCATGTGTCTTCAGTGGCACATACAAATCAGTAGTGATGCTAAAATTTGTAATATATTGTGCCTGGCGACATTAGTGCAGTGGCGAGTGACTGGCGACTATAGTGTTATCTACGGTAGTCCCCCATTCATGTCCTCCCCTCCCTGCCTGAACACGTCCCACCTTGTCGCTCAGCTTGAGGTCCTGGATGGGGGGCAGGGCATGTGGCAGGGCTGGTGGCAGGGCTGGGGGCTGAACGCTAGTGCCCAGGGGGAGTGGCAGGCCCCCCTCTGGAATAGTGGGGCTGGGGGGCACCTGGGGGGAGAGGGGACCCACCAGCTCCCCATTGGCGGTGATGGAGGTCAGGTCATGGAGTTGTTGTGAGGTCGGGTGGGCGGACTCCTTCTCGGTCATCTTCTCGAGGCCTGTGTAGGAAGGAGGGATATAGAGTGATGGGCTGAAGGAGGGAGGGAAGGAAGGAGGGAGGGAGGGAGGGAGGGAGGGAGGGAGGGAGGGAGGGAGGGAAGGAAGGAGGGAGGGAAGGAAGGAATGAAGGAGGAGGTTGGGGAAGGAGTGAGTGAGGGAGGGAGGGAGGGAGGGAGGGAGGGAGGGAGGAGGGACTGAAGGAGGAGGAGGTTGGGGAAGGAGGGAGGGACTGAAGGAGGTCGGGGAAGGAGGGAGGGAGGGAGGGAAGGAGGGACTGAAGGAGGGAGGGACTGAAGGAGGGAGGGAAGGAAGGAGGGAGGGATACATAGTAAGGTCGCCACTCGGGTGATATTTTTGTCATTTGTTCATTTATAGCCCTACTATGACACAGATGAAGACACAAAATGACACAGACTCTCCAGATAGCCCCTTCTAACTGTCCTGAAATCATGGATGTAGCAATGTAACTATTAACGCCACCACACGTCTGTACATCGAAAAGAAACATTGTCCTGGCGACTTCAGTGTTGTCTACGGTAGGGGTGGGCGCTCCAATGAAGTATCCTGTCTGCACCTTACTCTTCTATCTTACAGTCATCTCACTCTTACAGCCCCTCTCCATAGACTCCATATCCACATACTCCAACATCCTACCTATATAGATTTTAAAGTTTTATGTGTAGATATATTTTCTAGGGGTGTGCGGTCCAATGAAGTAGCCTGTCTGCACCTTACTCTTCCACCTTTCACCCCTTCACGCCCAGATCTTTCCTTGGCTATAAAAAAAATGTATGTTGTAGAGCCATAAAATGAAGAAAAGTCACTTAATATATCAAATCAGCTAGTGGACAAGGATACTAAGCAGGTCTAAGCAGGTCATTATCTATAAAATATTGATTATAGTCACGAAAAATTGTCTAATGGTACCCAAATTACAATGAAAATTACGTTCTGGGCCACAATGGGTTAAGTCCTCTCACTCCTACAGCCCTCTAAATCACTCTACCTATATTTTCTACAAAGGTTTATGCGTCAATAATTTGTTTCTAGGGGTGTGAGTCCCATAGAAGAAGCATGAATTTTGTTTATAATGTTGTGATGCCCAACGGAGTATCCTGTCTACAGCAATACTGACCTGGCATAGCAGCGAGGGATGCCGTGTGGGTGCCGGGCTGGGCGGGCATGGCGGGTGGGGCGCCCTCCATGGTGGGGGGGCCGCGGGTGGACTCGGTGGAGGGGTGGCGGATGAGGGAGCGCTTCCCCCGGCGGGTGACAGACTTGTTGATGGTGGAGCAGTCGGTGGGCAGGTTGGCTAACGAGTGGAACACCTGCCGCTTCCTGATGATTGTGTACACCAGGTTGCTGTTGCCTGCGCACACACACACACACACACAGGTAGTTAATTAGTTAGTTAGTTTATCGACAAAGAATGATACATAATACAAAATACAGAAGAATAGATAGATAAGAACATAAGAACATAAGAAAGCTACAAGTAACTCCTCTCTCTTACTACACACACACACACACACACACACACACTCCATTCACCATCAATAAAGACACTCTATTCACCATCAATAAAGACACAATCTATTATTCACTATCAGTAAAAACACACTCAGACACACTCTATTCACCATCAATTTAAGGCAAAACTTGATAAATAAACTTCAATAGGGAAAGATAGATGGTCAAAGGCAGGGTAAAGACACACTCTATTCACCCTCAATAAAGACACACTCTAATATTCACCCTCAATAAAGACACACTCAGACACACTCTAATATTCACCATTAATAAAGACACACTCTAATATTCACCCTCAATAAAGACACACTCAGACACACTCTAATATTCACCATTAATAAAGACACACTCAGACACACTCTAATATTCACCATTAATAGAGACACACTCAGACACACTCTAATATTCACCATTAATAACGACACACTCAGACACACTCTAATATTCACCATTAATAAAGACACACTCAGACACACTCTAATATTCACCATTAATAAAGACACACTCAGACACACTCTAATATTCACCATTAATAGACACACTCAGACACACTCTTATATTCACCCTCAATAAAGACACACTCAGACACACTCTAATATTCACCATTAATAAAGACACACTCAGACACACTCTAATATTCACCATTAATAGAGACACACTCAGACACACTCTAATATTCACCATTAATAAAGACACACTCAGACACACTCTAATATTCACCATTAATAGAGACACACTCAGACACACTCTAATATTCACCATTAATAAAGACACACTCAGACACACTCTAATATTCACCATTAATAAAGACACACTCAGACACACTCTAATATTCACCATTAATAAAGACACACTCAGACACACTCTAATATTCACCATTAATAGAGACACACTCAGACACACTCTTATATTCACCCTCAATAAAGACACACTCTAATATTCACCATTAATAAAGACACTCTAATATTCACCATTAATAGAGACACACTCAGACACACTCCAATATTCACCCTCAATAAAGACACACTCAGACACACTCTAATATTCACCATTAATAGAGACACACTCAGACTCTGATATTCAGCCTCAGTAAAAACCCACACAGTCATATTCACCGTCAAATTGGTACTGAATGATGTTGTTGAAAGTCTCCAGGAGGAAAAAGACGAGGTGGTGGTGGTGCGGGGCAGAGAAGAGGAACCATGGGGTGGAGAATGCCTCCAGCAGGTGCAGCAACTTGTTGGCCGCCACCATGGACATAGTCTTGATGTACGGGGACACTGTGGCGGTGGCGGTGGTGGTGGTGGTGAGAGGGACTTTTGTGAGGCTTTCAAAGGATCTTTCAAAGTTCTTTCTGTCAGACTGGACTATGAGAGGCTGAAGAAATTGTATTTGCCATCATTGGAAAAAAGAAGAAAAAGAGTAGACTTGATAGCAATGTATAGAACCATGTCAGGAATGGAGGGAAATGACAAAGAGGACATGTGTGTATGGGACGTAGGAGCCACAAGAGCCATGTCAGGAATGGAGGGAAATGACAAAGAGGACATGTGTGTATGGGACGTAGGAGCCACAAGAGCCATGTCAGGAATGAAGGGAAATGACAAAGAGGACATGTGTGTATGGGACGTAGGAGCCACAAGAGGACATACGAAGAAGCTTAAGAAGACAAGGTGCATGAAGGACATCAAGAAGTACAGGTTTCCCTATCAGTGCATTGATATGTGGAATAGCCTGGACAGTGAAATTATAGATGCCAAAAGTATTCATGTTTTTAAAGCTAAGGTTGACCCATTGAGACAAGGCGACGGGACCCCACCAGTGTAACTCATTTCCCGTCTATCACAGCTAGGTAAATACACACACACACACACACACAGGCAGGCAATGGTTGGTGAGGCGTGAGCACGTACCATTCACGAGGATGGTGAGGAGGCAGTCAAAGAGAGGCTGGAGGCGCTGGTGTCCCGTGGTGATGATCTTGTGAAACACTATGATCATCAGGTCTGCGTGCGTGCCTGGGGGGGGGGAGGGAGGGGGGGTTAGAGTGGGAATTGGTTAAGAAAAAAATGTATAAAAAAGCCTTTTCTTCATTCTCCCATCCATAGGCGTAGTTAGACCAGGGCATTCGGGTCTGTGTCTCAATGTTTTATAAATAGTTCTGGATCTCAAATAGGTTTTCTTTCTTTCTTCGGGCGAAACCAACCACAATATCTTCACTCCTTAACAGCGGCGTGACCACTGGACAGAGCAATCTTCACTGCAGAGGGTGACATCAAAAATCTCTCTGTAGTGAAGATTGCTGTGTCCAGTGGTCACGCCGCTGTTAAGTAGTGAAGATATTGTGATGGGTAGTGATGATACGAGGAATGCACCAATCAGCTGCCCCGTAGAATAGAAGGGGAGGCAGGGGGCGTGGCTTCCTTACTGCATTTTGACCATAATAAAAAAAAACAGACTATACCTGTCTACTGAGTTCATTCCAATCATTTGCCACCCTATTTGTGAACCAGTTATTCCCTATTTCTTTTTTAAATCTACGCTTTACGAGTGAATCAGTTACTTCTTGTTCTACCCTGCTGATGATGAGGAAGACATTGGCCTCCTGTAAGCACTTGCCTGTAAACACTGGGATGTCCATGGGCACGGAGGCAGTGTAGGGCTTGTTGAGTCTCACGCCAAAGTTCCTCTCGCCACTCAGCAGCAGAAGGATGAACACACCAATGTGCATCAGGCCCACACGCGCTGCACAGGGATAACATTGCAACATAAGGTAAAGCTAGGAACATAAGGAAGCTAAAAGAGGCTGCGAGACATAAGAATATAAGAACATAAGGAAGCTACAAGAGGCTGTGAGACATAAGAACATAAGGAAGCTACAAGAGGCTGTGAGACATAAGAACATAAGAACATAAGGAAGCTACAAGAGGCTGTGAGACATAAGAACATAAGAACATAAGGAAGCTACAAGAGGCTGTGAGACATAAGAACATAAGGAAGCTACAAGAGGCTGTGAGACATAAGAATATAAGAACATAAGGAAGCTACAAGAGGCTGCGAGACATAAGAACATAAGAACATAAGGAAGCTACAAGAGGCTGTGAGACATAAGAACATAAGAACATAAGGAAGCTACAAGAGGCTGTGAGACATAAGAACATAAGGAAGCTACAAGAGGCTGTGAGACATAAGAACATAAGAACATAAGGAAGCTACAAGAGGCTGTGAGACATAAGAACATAAGAACATAAGGAAGCTACAAGAGGCTGTGAGACATAAGAACATAAGAACATAAGGAAGCTACAAGAGGCTGAGACATAAGAATATAAGGAAGCTAAAAGAGGCTGCGAGACATAAGAATATAAGAATATAAGGAAGCTACAAGAGGCTGCGAGACATAAGAATATAAGAACATAAGGAAGCTACAAGAGGCTGTGAGACATAAGAACATAAGAACATAAGGAAGCTACAAGAGGCTGTGAGACATAAGAATATAAGGAAGCTACAAGAGGCTGAGACATAAGAATATAAGGAAGCTACAAGAGGCTGTGAGACATAAGAATATAAGGAAGCTACAAGAGGCTGAGAGACATAAGAACATAAGAACATAAGGAAGCTACAAGAGGCTGTGAGACATAAGAATATAAGGAAGCTACAAGAGGCTGAGAGACATAAGAACATAAGAACATAATGAAGCTACAAGAGGCTGTGAGACATAAGAACATAAGAACATAAGGAAGCTACAAGAGGCTGTGAGACATAAGAACATAAGAACATAAGGAAGCTATAAGAAGCTGAGAGACATAAGAATATAAGAACACAAGGATACTAAACAGGTCATATCTATAAAACATTGCTTACAATCACTGTAAATCGTCTAATGGCACCCAAATTACAAAGGAAATGACGTTCTGGGTCTCAAGGGTCAAGTGTGCCTATATAACCCTTACACTGGTCAGCCCTGGCGTCGTTGAGGTGGAAGAGGATGGGCACCAGAATGTCCAACACGTCACTGCTCTTCAAGACGTAAAACAGGAACTTCTGTGCAGGGGAGACGAGAGGCAGGTCAGCATAGAACATTTTTTAAGCAAATCCTACAGGGCGACATTCCTTGGATATCCAGAAGGGTGGTAGTGGCATAGCATAGTGGTATATAGCATAACATAGCATAGGTAGTAGGCATACCTGGTACACTACAGCTTTTTGGTATTATCTTCCCCATTGGGTATGTTGTGTGACCCCTCCCCTCCCTGTCCATGCTGGGCTTATGAATCTTCCTGTGACACCAACACATTGTCACCACGCAAATAATCGACATGGTGTATATGGCGGCACAAGATTATATATAGACATTAAAAGAAGAAATATATATATAAATAAAGATCCTATGCAGTAATAAGAAGCACTTCTGGATCTTACACACACAGATATGATGAGACATTGCATCTAAGGATTTTATGAATAAATATCTTGTCGCCCAGTACCCAGTAGCTTAAAAATATCCTTAATGGGCGACAGTTTTTCATCACTGGGAGACATTTTGGTCGCCCAGTTATAATGTAAACAAATGCACTGGGTCAGCACAGCAACTCACACAGCGGTGCCTCTCTGGATCACAGCGCTGACTTCACTATACTGCACTCTGATGTTTTTAACGAGGTGAAAATTCCTGCCCCCTTGCTGCTTACTGCCTGATATTGGATGCCAGGAGAAGGGAATACTACGCTTCTTCTTAACTTCAGCTGTATTTTATCATAGTTCACCATATTATCAGGTAAACAGAGGCATCATTTTAAGCATGAGATTTTAAGATAGAATGGATATATGCCAGGAGAAGGGAATACTACGCTTCTTCTAAATAACACCTGTATTTTATCATAGTTCACCATAGTATCAGGTAAACATAGGCATCATTTTAACCATGAGACTTTAAGATAGAATGGATATATGCCAGGAGAAGGGAATACTACACTTCTTCTTAATGACAGCTGTATTTTATCATAGTTAACCATATTATCAGGTAAACAGAGGCATCATTTTAAGCATGAGACCTTAAGATAGAATGGATATATGCCAGGAGAAGGGAATACTATGCTTCTTCTAAATAACACCTGTATTTTATCATAGTTCACCATAGTATCAGGTAAACAGAGGCATCATTTTAAGCATGAGACCTTAAGATAGAATGGAATTTTTGCCTCGTTAAAAAAAATAGCCTATAAGTAGGAAGCAACACAGTACAGGTATCCATGTATGTTTAGTCTATGTACTTTAATACTATGTCCCCTAATGTGCCTGTACCATGTTCTTGTGTCAAAAAGAAGTGTTTACCTGTAGACATTGTATTCCTCTTCCTTACAAGGCCTCCTCTGTCTCTTTACAAGTCCAAGACACTAAAATAAACATCCACAAGTATATGACGAAGAATCAAGTATTTTCATATTTCTAAGCTGTTCCTACCTATTTTTTCACTTTTTTTTTGTACGCATCTGTTATTACTTTCAACGTCACTAAATTTCCCTCCCTCGTGCCCTCCCACATTTCCCTTTGTTTTTGCTCTAGTACTTCAGTTAACTCCTTGTCTTGTTGTTGTTGTTGTTTTGTTTTGTTTGTATGCCTCCGGGCGAGAATAAAATTATTGGTATTATTATTATTATTATTATTACCACAGTAACTCACACAGCAGAGACAACATGCAGTGGAAATACAGGAGAACCTCGTTTATCCGGCACCCTCGGGGGGGAGCGCATGCCGGATAACTCATTTTGCCGCTATAAAGAAGACAGTCGGAGAATAAAATAAAAAAAGAGGGGTGAGCCAATTTAGTTCGGGAGGTGTCTTGTTACTCTTATTTTGAAAAGATGTAAGTCATAGGAAAAAAAAAGCCTGGGTCGATTAGTGCCGTTGTTTTGAGGCTGCCGTTGTTTTGAATGCCGGTTAAATGAGGTTCTCCTGTACCTGTGTTCTGGGCTTACGTTTCTCCCTGTTCATTATTTTTCACCCTTTGGTCCTCCCCCAATACAAAAAATAGGGATGGCACACAACAAAATAACCAGATTTCTGCTATTTAACATTAGAAAATAAGGCCTTTCCTTGGCTGTTCCTTTCTTTCTAAAGTAATAATTTACTTTCATGGGGAAATTACAGTACAGGGAGGTCCCGATGATACGAGCAGTTAGGTTCCGCCGGGCATACTCGTAAAGCGAAATCTGGTATAACGAAACACATAACTAATGGTAAAATATAGGTTTGGTTCCAGGACCCCATCAATTTAAAAAAAAGAAAAAAAAGAAAAAAGAATGTTTTTCAAGCTAAAATAAACTATAGCCAACACAACAAACACACAGCGTCTATATTACCCACACTGTACTACCTATTCTGTAGAAAAAGCATTCTGAAAGAGAAAATAGCACCTAAAATAACATAACTGCACATTAATTAAACATAAAACATGCATAACAAGCAAAAATGACGTTGTACTGTAGGGGACGCCGCGTGATACAAGAGAAGGTAGTGTAGCGGTCCCAAGGTTGGGGCCGCACACCTGCTAATTACCCCTAAAGGTCAGGCCGCGCCATATGCTAAATTACCCTTTAGGTCACGCCTTGCTAGGGGTGACCTGACAGCGGTCCCAAGGTTGGGGCCGCACACCTGCTAATTACCCCTAAAGGTCAGGCCGCGCCATATGCTTAATTACCCTTCAGGTCACGGCTTGCTAGGGGTGACCTCACTGGGGTCAACCAAATCCCCCTTTGTCCAGCCCGGGAGTGGTAGGGCGCGCATTTTGAACTTAACAATTTTACTCACCCCAGTTTGAATGTCGTAGCATTGGGTTTTCGATCTCTTATATTGAAAATAGACCCTAATTTACACATCTCGTATCATCGGATTATCGTATACCGAATGCTGGTATAACGGGACCTCCCTGTACACTATCTAGCTCTAAATAACCCTGTCTCCGCCTCTACTATGCCTCAAAACAACAGTCTACAAACCTACCTTATTATAGTCGCAGAATTTCCAGAAGAACACGAGGAGCTCTTGGTGGAAGTTGACCTTCTTGGTGGAGTGGGGGAGGTAGGTCTGCTGCAGGGGGTTGTTGAGGAGGCGCGTGAACCCCTTCAGTACAAAGGAGAAGTCCTCCTCCCGGTGGATGCGACTCAGGTAGTTGATGAACAGGTTACTGGGCATGCTGGGCTGAAAGGGAGAATATAGTATAGTCTAGATAGTATAGATCATTGCATTTTTTAACATGGTAACTGGGCGACCAAAATGTCTCCCAGTGATGGAAAACTGTCGCCCAGTAAGAACAATTTTCAGCTACTGGGCGACAAGATATTTGTTCATAAACACCTTCCTGGATGCAATGGTTCATCTTATCTGTGTGTGTTAGATCCAGAAGTGCACTCTTATTACTGCATAGGATCTTTATTTATACACAACATACAAAAGGGTGAAGTTGATGCATCCAAAAAACTATATTTTAACAGGTAGGCCTTGACCTTTCTGGCTATCCAAAGAATGGCGCCCAGTAAGATTGGCTTATAAAATACACTGGTATAGATATGCTAGTATTGATAAGGAGGTGGGCTGAAAGGAGGAGCCTTTTTGCTTCATAAACCCCCAAACTCAACCTTCCGAAAATCTGACATTAAAAAGAGGTTGACGATTTGTAATGATTTACCCCCGCACCGCAACCCTGTGCCTCACCTCCTCCTGGTTGGGTGGTGTTGCCGAGGTGATGTCATGGTCCAGGGTGGTGATGAGGATCTGCAAGGCAACCTCCACCAGGGGTTCGCGGTAGTCTGAGAAGAGGAGGTGGTTGTAGGGCACGCCGAGGCCGGTGGGGTTGTATCCGCAGACGGTGTTGAGAAGGGAGGTGAAGAGCGGCAGGGCGTGGCGGTTGTCTGCCCAGGTGAAGGCGGCGATCCAACGGTTGGGCAGCTCACTCGTCTCTGTTAGGGTCAGGGAAACAATGGTAAGTCATGAGATAGTGGAGATAAGATCAGATTTTCATCCTATCTAGACACTTTGCAAGTACCAACTACAAGGTTATTGACTATACAAAGCGCCGCCACGTCAGCACGAACTAGGCGGACTCGAACCGCTGACCGAATGCACAGGGACGCTGCACATTGCGAGCTCACGTCTCTACCAACCTAGCCACCCTGACGGGCATGAGATAGTGGAGGGAAAAACCAGGGTAAGGAAAGGAAGAAGAAGGGAGGGAGATGGGAGAGGAAGGAGGTAAGGAAGGGTAGGGAGGGAGGGAGGAGGGAAGGGAGAGGAAGGAGGTAAGGAAGGGTAGGGAGGGAGGGAGGCGGGAAGGAAGGGAGGGAGAAGGGAGAGGAAAGAGGAAGGGTAAATCTCACTAACTCAGTAACTCTCACAGCTCACAACTTGTTTCTCACACAGCAACACTTACCCATCAAAATTTATTGTAAATGGATGGATCTACAATTGTATCCCCGGCATTTCCAATTATCTATCGAAAAAAATATTTTCGGATTTCTGGCTGCTCAAAAATATTCCAAAATTGACGACGATCAGGTTTTTGTTATTTTGCCGCAAAACTGAATCGTAGAAGAAAACTTATCGAAGTAACAAAGGTTCAACTTGAGGTGTTCTACATGATGCAGTAATCGGCTTGTCAAAACACCTCATGGTTGTCGAGAAAATTGATATTTTGTATAAATGTACGAATATGCTATTTTCTCGGTTATTTACCAATCAATATTGTTTTGCTTTATGCCAAATGATAGCCCTTCGTCTACTTCATATTTACTTCTCTATAAATGTTGCACCTATCTGCCATAGTTTTTTAGTTATTGAAAAAAACGTGATTTAAAAAAAAAATCAAGGCATACCCCTTGCAAAATTTGCAATATTTTTTGAAAAATAGATTTGCTTGAAAATTAGTTCCTAGCAGTTATCGGGCATGCTGAACACGAATCTGGAGTCAGTTTTCAGTTACAATGATTAGAAGTCCCTATTTTAGCCAATTCACAATGACATGATACTTCCAGATATTCCTTAAAAACCACAAATTAGACAAAACTTACTACAAGACATAAAAATATGCTAGGCATTGCTAGATTAATCATTAATTCAATACAACGATCAGTATTAGTATTTTCAGTATTAGTAGTAGTAGTATTAATCCCTATTTGAGCCACCCATGCGATTGTCAAAGTACTTATAAAAACCTAGGAATACTATAGCAATCCTGTGGGACTTTTAATGCCCTCCCATGACTCCTGTAGGATGCGTGAAGGAGCGAAGAGGCTCGTGAAGGACTCTGAAGGATTGTATACAAAGTGAAGGATACTTAAAAAAAATAGTTCTTCCTCCTCCCTTTCTTGTCCCACCTCCTTCTTTCTCCTCTCCTCCCTTCCTTGTCCCACCTCCTTCCTTCCTTCTCCTCCCCCTCTCCCCTCCTTCCTCCTCCTCGTCCCTCCTTCCCCTCCCCCCTTAAAAAGACAGTATATTTACCATTGGGGGGTTGGTAGATGGTCTGACTGAAGCAGGTGAGGATCAGTTTGAGGATCTCTGTGCGGTTGGTGTCGTGTTGGGGCAGGTGGGGAGGCGAGGAGGCAAAGCCCACGCCTGCCTCCCAGATGTACTCACAGCTGTCTATGCTCTGTAGGTCCTCGTGTTTGTCCTGGGAAGGGAAGAACAGAAGAAAATAAGGAAGCCATGTTTGTCCTGGGAATATAAGAACATGAGAAAATAAGGAAGCCATGTTTGTCCTGGGAATATAAGAACAGAAGAAAATAAGGAAGCCATGTTTATCCTGGGAATATAAGAACATGAGAAAATAAGGAAGCCATGTTTGTCCTGGGAATATAAGAACATGAGAAAATAAGGAAGCCATGTTTATCCTGGGAATATAAGAACATATGAAAATAAGGAAGCCATGTTTATCCTGGGAATATAAGAACATGAGAAAATAAGGAAGCCATGTTTGTCCTGGGAATATAAGAACATGTGAAAATAAGGAAGCCATGTTTGTCCTGGGAATATAAGAACATGAGAAAATAAGGAAGCCATGTTTATCCTGGGAATATAAGAACATATGAAAGTAAGGAAGCCATGTTTATCCTGGGAATATAAGAACATATGAAAGTAAGGAAGCCATGTTTATCCTGGGATATAAGAAACATGAGAAAATAAGGAACCATGTTTATCCTGGGAATATAAGAACATGAGAAAATAAGGAAGCCATGTTTGTCCTGGGAATATAAGAACATGAGAAAATAAGGAAGCCATGTTTATCCTGGGAATATAAGAACATGAGAAAATAAGGAAGCCATGTTTGTCCTGGGAAGGGAAGGGAGGGTGGTAAAAGGATAGATAGGTGTGTGTGTATGAGTGCACTGCTAAATCTCCCACCACACACATACACACACACACACATACATACATACATACACACACACACACACATACATACATACACACACACACACACACACACACACATACATACATAAATAGATAGAAATATAGCCACAGGAGTGTTGCTCAGGCCCTGTATACCACACCTAGGTAAATACAACTATGTAAACACACACACACACACACACACACATGAAAGCCTCAGTGTACATAATCAATATATAAATTCAGGTTTACACACGCACGCACGCACACACACACACACACACACACACACACACACCAATGTAAAATATGAAATACATTTACCAACACTATACAAATATATGACAATGGAATGGATGGATAACTTCTACACATCATTAAGACATTTTTTTCCCTCAAACACATGTCCCGTTGTGTTAATCATGTCATAACAAGTTTGTAGGATGTCCATTATTATTACTACTACTACAACCATTACGACAACTACTACCACTACTACTACTACTATACTACTACTGCTACTACTACTACTACCACTACTACTACAACCATTACTACTACTACTTCTACTACTACAACCATTATTACTACTACTACTATTACTACTACGACTATAACAGCACTCACGGGTCCATTACTACTACTACTACTACTACTACTACTACCACTACTACTACTACTACTACTACTACTACTACTACCACTACCATTACTACTACTACTACAACCATTACTAAAACTACTACTACTACTACTACTACTACTACTACTACTACAACCATTACTACAACTACTACTACTACTACCACTACTACAACTACTACTACAACTATAACAGCACTCACGGGTCCTGTCTTCTTGTTGGGGGTGACGGTGAAGTCTGGACAGAACAGCAGGTCCTGAAAATTATTATTATCAGTAAATTGACAAAAGTTTCATTAACATCTATGTACCCTGTTACATTTTGCATTCAGTATTTTGCTTGACATCACAAAGGACATGTATGTATAACTAATAACAAAAAAATCCCCTATATATCCATGTCTATTCTTACATAGTATTTCAAATTAACCTAACATAAATCAAACAATAAAGCTATTACCGTAGATAACAGTTAAGTCGCCAGGACAACTTTTTTTTCTGTTTACAGCCGTGTGGTGGCGTTAATAGTTACATTGCTACATCCATGATTTCAGGACAGTTAGAAGGGGCTATCTGGAGAGTCTGTGTCATTTTGTGTCTTCATCTGTGTCATAGTAGGGCTATAAATGAACAAATGACAAAAATATCTACAAAGTGGCTATCAACAGTAGAGTCGCCATCTAGTGTTTAGTTACTGAGTGTCCTACCGCAACCGTTGCCGCCCGAAAAAAAAACGCGTAGTAAAATTTGAAACCGTCTATACTTGCAGATACAAAGCATAAAACGACGCTGAAACAGGGTAGATTATACAGTCATGATATAAACTACTGTGTATCATCTTCAGTGGCACATAAAAATCAGTAGTAATGCTATCATTCGTAATATATGGCGCCTGGCGACATCACTGCAGGTGGCGACTTCACTGTTATCTACGGTAGGGTGACACAAATTCCTTGACGTATATAATTTCAAAACATCAAGGAGAAAGCAGACAACTCTCTCTCTCTCTCTCTCTCTCAATGACAACATTACAAACACATTCTCTCACATATCTCTCAAGTGACTTACTATATTGTTATCAAGTGTGCATGTATTATCTCTCTCTCTCTCTTATTATTATCATTATATTAACCCCTTGAGACCTAGAACGTAATTTCCATTGTAATTTGACTGCCATTAGACGATTTTTAGTGACTATAAGCAATATTTTAATAGCTATGACCTGTGTAGTATCCTTGTCCACTAGTTAATTTGGTATATACAGTCAATTTTCGTAATATTTGGGCTGACAACAGACGATTTCATATATCAAAGGAAAGATCTGGGCGTGAAGGGGTTATATTATATAGTCATCAAGATTGCATTTATCCCCCTTCTCTCTCTCTCTCTCTCTCTCCAACCCCCCACCCCCCCACCCCACACTCACACAGAGGGCGTGCACGAGGCTATGGGCGAGGGGCACGGGCTCCCCCTCCTCCTCGGCAGTGGGGGGCAGGCTGGACCAGAAGAACCCCCGCCAGTCAGGGTCCTCAAAGATGTAGGGCAGCACGCGCGTCAGGATCCGCACACAGTTCAGCACTAGGAAGGGCAAGGGATACATAAACAAATACATACATACATAAGAAACATACATAAATAAATACATAAATAAAGTAAATAATAGTGAATAACAATAATAAGAACATAAGAAACATAAGAAAATAATAATAAGACTTGCCCTGGCACGGACTCGAACCCGGGCCTGCAGATTGGTAGCCAGGCATGCTAGCCACTACACCACGGAGGCCACAAAACCCACGGGAATAATGATGATGATGATGATGTGAGGGGGTCAGATGTTACTAATTTTCCATTATTCCCTACCAAACCAGCTACAATTAAGTGTCGTCATGGTCAACATAGGTTTATGCGAAATAGAAACTACGAGTTTTACATTATTCATGGCGTTATAATGAGGATTGTTGGCAAAATAGAAGCATTCGACCCTATGTGCCCTACAACATTCTACTAAATACTGTAGAGGAATACTTCAAGGTGGGTGTGTGGGTAAATATTACCTTCTCTTTGCATACATGAAGGTAATATTAACCCATGCACCCACCTTGAAGCATTCCTCTACTGTAGTTAGTAGAATGTTGTAGGACACCTGTGATCGAATACTCAAGGAAGCCACAGCCGAAGCAAACACAAGAGGACATATATGTACAAATATCAGGAAAAGGGAGATGCCTGAACAACATAAAGAAGTACAGCTTCCCTCATACAAATATAGAAGTTTGGAATGGACTAAATGAGGAGGTGATATCAGCAAAGAATGTGCACCAATTGAAAGAAAGACTGGATAAATGTAGCTACGGAGACGGGACCCCACCAGTGTAGCTCAGGCCCTGTAAAACACCCACTATAGTCTATTTTTTTATTATGGTCAAAATGCAGTAAGGAAGCCACGCCCCCTGCCTCCCCATCTATTCTACGGGGCAGCTGATTGGTGCATTCCTCGTATCATCACTACCCATCACAATATCTTCACTACTTAACAGCGCGTGACCACTGGACAGAGCAATCTTCACTACAGAGGGTGACAAAATAAAAAATCCCTTTGCAGTGAAGATTGCTCTGTCCAGTGGTCACGCCGCTGTTAAGTAGTGAAGATATTGTGATTGGTAGTGATGATGCGAGGAATGCACCAATCAGCTGCCCCGTAGAATAGATGGGGAGGCAGGGGGCGTGGCTTCCTTACTGCATTTTGACCATAATAAAAAAAATAGGCTATAGATACGGAGACGGGACCACACCAGTTTAGCTCAGGCCCTGTAAAACACCCACTAGGTCAATACAGTCACCCTCCGCCCCAATCACCCACAAGGTCAATACAGTCACCCTCCGCCCCACTCACCCACTAGGTCAATACAGTCACCCTCCGCCCCACTCACCCACTAGGTCAATACAGTCACCCTCCGCCCCACTCACCCACTAGGTCAGTACAGTCACCCTCCGCACCACTCACCCACAAGGTCAATACAGTCACCCTCCGCCCCACTCACCCACAAGGTCAATACAGTCACCCTCCGCCCCACTCACCCACAAGGTCAATACAGTCACCCTCCGCCCCACTCACCCACAAGGTCAATACAGTCACCCTCCGCCCCACTCACCCACAAGGTCAGTACAGTCACCCTCCGCCCCACTCACCCACTTGCTGCTCAGGTTGAGTGGAGCACCCGGTGTCTGCCGCCCTCACCAGCCGCTCCACCGCCTTGTAGCACAACGTGGCAAGGTTTGAGGGCGCCTCCTCGCGCAGGGAGCGTATCTCCGCGGCGGGGATCAAGGTGAACACATCCTGCACAGAGGTGATGTGCTCGCCCCAAAACTGCTCCCAGAAGTTGTCGTCCCCGGCATCTATGGGCTGCAAGGGGCGCAGGGAGGGGGAGATATAAGAACACATAAGAACATAAGGAAGCTACAAGGGGCACAGGGAGGGTGAAGAACATAAGAACATAAGAACCTAGGCCCGTTCAATGCCGCCCCTTCCCTGGTTTCTGAGACACTGACTATTATTTCTAGGCCAAGTTTTAGTGCTTTTTCTGATGGAGATACATTGTTATCAACGGAAACAGCGACCCTAGGATTTGGCCAAGAAAATTACACCAAAATAACTTTTTAAGAGGTTTCAGGAAAATAAAAATATAGCCATGTGATAAAACACCATTTTTTGGCTATGAAAAATTAGGGTAAATTTTTACGATAGGACCAAACTTGCCTACACAATTGGGAGCATGGTTTTTGTTTACCTTATTGTATTCTAAGAGACATTTTCTCTTTGAGCTTTCCGTCGCAAATCAATAGTTTCGGAAATATGAACATTTTAGGTGGGAGGAAGAATAAGTCTCCTTGTTTACAAAATGCCTCCCTCTTCCTCTTCTTGTGACCTGCATCGCTTTTGTTTCGGAGGCGCACCCGTGGCTAGCTTACCTAACCTAACCTTACCTTACCTTACCTAACCTAACCTAACCTAACCTTACCTTACCTTACCTTACCTAACCTAACCTAACCTTACCTAACCTTTAACCTCCTAACTGGGTCCAATAATAAAAGTTTAATAAAATCCCATACATAAGCGATGCAGGTCACAAGAAGAGGAAGAGGGAGGCATTTTGTATAAAAGAAGACGTATTCCTCCTCCCACCTAAAATGTTCTATATCTCCGAAACTATTGATTTGCGACGGAAAGCTCAGAGAAAAAATGTCTCTTAGAATACAATAAGGTAAACAAAAACCATGCTCCCTATTGTGTGGGGAAGTTTGGTCCTGTCGTAAAATACCAAAATGAGTTAGTGCCTCAGTAAATGACCGCGCAGTCCTTGTCCATTTTTACCGTGTTTTTAATGGAAACGGCGACCATAAAATTCGGTGATGAATTTTTTTTTTTGTATGAAAACTATGAGTTTCCAGAAAATAAAACTATCTCCATTAGAAAAAGCACCTATTTTTGGCCGGTGAAAATGTGTCAGTGTCCCTGAAAATGACAGCGCAGTCCTCGTCCATTATTACCACAAATACTCCTCCGCAATATCCTCTTCCTCCTCTATGCTGCGTCCTCCTCTTCCTCCTCTAGGTAAGGTTGTTGGAGCCTCACACTGTTCTTTCCTTGATTACAGGAAGTTTCGACGGAATGCACTTTCGACGGCAGAAAATGGAAGCTTCGACGGTACCGTGGAACTCCGTTGAAACTTCCAATATGTCTATCATAGAGTAAAACCTAAAGGTATTTTGCCATTGAGAGGATTAATATAAAATGCAAAGTTACTAGATCATTGCCCACCAAAATTAAAGTGAAAAGCATATACAGCAATGAGTGTCTTCCCGCCGTCGTCGTCGCCCGAAAAAACAACCAGTAGCGGAATTTGAAACCGTCTATACTTGCAGCTACAAAGCATAAAACAACGCTGAAACAGGGTAGATTATACAGTCATGATATAAACTACTGTGTATCATCTTCAGTGGCACATACACAGCAGTAGTGATGCTATAATTCGTAATATTTGGCGTCTGGCGACATTAGGGCAGGTGGCAACTAAAGTGTTATCTACAGTACGTAGTCTACTACTTCATTCTACCATAGTTTATATGGTACAATATTAATAATATTTCCACTCTCTTAGCCCCCCTTCCCCCCCTTGTTTTTTGCACTACGCCTCGCCCCCTTATGAAAAACAGGGTGATTTAGACCCAGAAGTTATTAGTGAGGACACAAACACATCAAAATCTATTAGAATATAAATAAAAGGCTTATTTTTATAATAGCGGAAAGTTTTGAACCCAGAAATACCCAACTTTTACCCATTTAGCGTGCATATATTGCCTCTGCTTGGGCGTTATATCATGCAATACAGTCCCACGCCCTTTCTTACCCCTTACATAGCCTTGAATATCGCAAGGGAACCCGTAAATTGAAGTAAAAAGCATAAGAAAATACGAGAAATAAAGATAAGTGAAGCCAGAAATACCCAGGTTTTACCTATTTATCGTGCATATATTGTCTTTGTCAATGGGTAATATCATGCAATACAGCCCCACGCCCTGTCTTACCCCTTACACAGCCTTGAATATTGCACGGGAAGCCGTAAATTGAGGTATGAATATAAGAATAAGAATACATTTCCAATATGGCCGCTGTGACGTCATCAGGAGCTGGATCAGAGCTCTTCTTGATCTTGACATCCAACTCGAGAAAAAAACGAAATTCACCACAACAAAAATCTACTTTTTAACAAAGCCCCTATAAATCGTGATAAAATATGAGCTAATAGTATATGTTGTGTGTATCCTATAAACAGTAACAGATC
Organism: Chionoecetes opilio; assembly: GCA_016584305.1. Taxonomy (NCBI): domain Eukaryota; kingdom Metazoa; phylum Arthropoda; class Malacostraca; order Decapoda; family Majidae; genus Chionoecetes; species Chionoecetes opilio. The sequence goes on from JACEEZ010015195.1 coordinate 287,604, forward strand.
CTCGTTTAGTGTTGAAACCACGGAGCAATATATGTTTTGTTTTTTCGATAATTTGACCCATTACACCACTGAGTCAGATGTATTCCTTGAGAAAACAAGTGAAAAATACGTCACATAGGCACACACAAACACACTGCGCCTGTAGGCATAGCTAATCACACACAAATAACCTCACCGCTCATTTAGAAGGAGGAACAAGGTTGGCGTTAAAATGTAAACAAAACCCCCCTAAAATAAATACACAAAATACAGCCACCAGGCGCGTGATTAATGCATAAAACGATGCGGAAATATCGAAATATATTAAAACACACAAAAATCCCTCTATATTTAGTGTAAAAAAAGAATTATCAACAAAATATCGCTAATATTTACGGTGTTACTAAAAGATTAAATCATACTTCTTTAACGAAGGCCTTAAAACACGGACACTTATTATGGAAAGTCATACGAGAAGCTGGGCTTTTCAACAAGGGTATTGAATCCAATATCAGTCCACGAATACAAAAGTGGATATTAGTTTTGAAATTCGTGATTGGCACCTCGTAAAATGGCGGCGAGCCCAGGAGCCAATCAGAGGCCTCGCTACACTGACAGCGAATCAGAGGCCTGGCTAATCTCCCAGCCAATCAGCGTTCAGGAACCAGCTGGGCGCCGGGCGGCCATGTTTGTTGTTTACCCAAGATATATAGACTTATTTAATGGGAAATAAGGTGAAATTTACCCTTAAATACCTTATTTATGGCATATTAGTGATACTAGGCGTATTATTAGTGATAATTATAGGGTGGACGATAATACATTGCCGCCATATTAGCCTTTCAGCGTAATATTCTCCCTGAAATATATGACATCATAGTTTGATGCCGGTAAATTAAATATTTTGACGTGTTTTCGCTAAGTGTCTCCCGCTGAATACTACAGAGACGTACCCAGGGTATACCTCGATGCGTTGATCCTAGGTTCGAGTCCCGCGTGCCCGAGATTAGCTTCTATGGACCACTGTGTCCCGCGCTGTACCCGTGGCCGCGGCGGTACGGGGCTGACGCCGTTATAGTGGACGAGAACTGCGCGTTCACTCTTTATTTCAGACACACACTGGGGGGCTAACACCTCACTCTTAGCCTCTCTCGCTTTACCACATACACCACACCTGTCACTACACACCTGTACGGCCTCCCAACACTCCCTCCCCCCCCCACACAGCCAACAATATGGTTCCCGCGGCCTCCTCTCTCCCCTCACCTGTGTCTTGGTCGTCAGCTGCACCACCGCCTTCCTGAAGTGTAGCTTGGTGTCTGCATTGCCCATCACTAATCACTGGCACTCACTGGCACACCCGTGGCACTAAGGTAAACACACGGGAGATAGAACAGTGGCTTGTGTACGTGTGAGGCGCTGCACTGGCTTCTTCTTCTTCGTCTTGTGACCTTGCCTTGAGAGATTGTTTGGGTCGCTTGTTCTCCGGATCCGAGGTTTCGCGTGCATTGCCACCTCCACTTTTTCATCTCCACACGGTCGCCTCCACACTTTTTCCACCTCTAGTGTCACCTCCACACTTTTTTTTTTATTCCAATCATTTACCACCCTATATTTGAACTAGTTTTTCCCTATTTTCTATTTAAGTCTGTTTTTCCACCTCCACCTCCACACTTTTCACCTCCATGCTAATCACCTTCATTCCACACTTGTTTTCTTGTCTCGCATCGACACACACGGAAGACGGGTTATGTAAAGACGGCAAAATGGTCCTTATTAACACACACACACACACACACACACACACACACACACACTCCGGGAACTCCGTAGTGTAAGAGGAACTCCGTAGTGTAAGGGTTAGCACGCTCGGCTCACAACCGAGAAGTCCCGGGTTCGATCCCCGGGCGGAGCGAAGACAGACGGGCGGTCTTCTTAAAACCCGAGCCCCTGTCCACCCAGCAGTGAATGGGTACCGGGTGTTAGCCGGGGGTTTGTGACCCGCCTCCCGGGGTGGTGGCTTCCCGGCCCCAACACTAAAGATGAATGAGAAAAATAAATGTTGATATGGAGACGGGGCCATACGAGCGTTGCTCTGGCCCTGTAAAATAAACTAGATGAATACAACTAGATGAATACAACTAGATTAATACACACACACACACACAACCTACGCATTACGCAACACACACACACACCACACACACCACACTATACGCAATTAACACACACACACACTATACGCAACGCCACACACACCACACACCACACACAACACACACACACACACAACACACACACACACACAGCACCACACCACACACCCCGCAACGCAACACACACCACACTAACGCAAACACACACACAACGCAACCACACACACACACACACACACAACCACCACACCAACACACACACACACACCACACCACACTATACGCAATCAACACACACACATACGCAACCACACACACACACACACACACACACACACACACACACACACCACACACACACACACACTATACGCAATCAACACACACACATACGACAACCACACCACACACAACACACACACACACACACACACACACACACACACTACGCCAAAACACACACGCACACCACGCACACACACACAACGCAACACACACAACGCAACGCAACACACACACACCACACACTGCAACCAACAGCAACACACAACCAACGCAACACACACACACACACACACACAACGCACACACACACACCACACCAACGCAACCACACGCACACAACCAACACACACACACACACGCAACCAACACACCACACACACCAAGCAACACACACACAAACCAACGCAACGCACACAGCACACAACCTACGCATTACGCAACGCCACACACACCATACGCAACACACATCACACAACCTACGCAACGCACACGCACAACACACACATACGCAACACACCACAACAACCTACGCAACCACCACACACACCACCAACACAACACAACTGCAAAAACGACAAACCACACACACAACCTACGCATTACGCAACGCACACACACACAACACACACACACACACACACAAACCTACGCAACACACACACACCACAACACACACACACACACTCAACGCAACACACACACACACACACAACCATACACAACCACACAACACACAACCAACACACACACACCACACAACCTACGCAAACACACAACACACACACACACCTACGCAACACACACACACACAACCTACGCAACACACACACACACACACACACACACAACCTACGCAACACACACACACACACACTACGCAACACACACACACACACAACCTACGCAACACACACACACACACACACACACACACACACACAACCTACCGCAACACACACACATACAATGGAAATTACGTTCTGGGTCTCAAGGGGTTAATCATAATATAGCTACCATAATATTGGATCCCCATTTCCTTCACCTTCCCCCCATCCTCTTCCTCCTGCTCCTCCTCTTCCTCCTCCTGCCCCTCTTCCTCCTCCTCCTCCTCCTCTTCCTCCTCCTGCCCCCCCGCCCCCCCCTTGGCGGCTTCTTTGATAATGTTGGGCAAGATTAAAGCGATAACAATGATAATAACAGCGATAACAACCCTTCAAGTGGCTCCTTCCAGGCGATATCTCGGAGCTCATCCACTCATACGCATCCGCATTCGCCTACCGCACATAACACTATAGTCGCCAGTCACTTGCCACTGCACTAATGTCGCCAGGCACATTATATGACGAATCATAGCATCACTACTGATTTGTATGTGCCACTGAAGATGATACACAGTAGTTTATATTATGTACATCACACTACATGTCTTCAGTGGCACATCAAAGTCTGTAGTGATGCTAGAATTCGTAATATATTGTGCCTGGCGACATTAGTGCAGTGGCAAGTGACTGGCGACTACAGTGTTATCTATACGATAGGGTCTATTTTTTTTTAACAAGGCGAAAATTCCATTCTATCATAAGGTCTCATGCTTAAAAGGATGCCTTTGTTTACCTGATAAAATGGTTTGATGAAATACAGCTGCAATGTAGAAGAAGCACGTAGTATTCCCTTCTCCTGGCATCAACTATCAGGCAGTACAGGCAGGCATATATAAGCAGCAAGGGGGCAGAACTTTTCACCTCGTTAAATATAATAGACTGAATAGATAATGATAATGAAATAGAAATCAGCCTCGGTATATATATAGTAAGAAAAATCTCAGGCTGAAGAGAATGACCAGGAAAAGAGAGAGAGAGAGAGAGAGAGAGAGAGAGAGAGAGAGAGAGAGAGAGAGAGAGAGAGAGAGAGAGAGAGAGAGAGAGAGAGAGAGAGAGGAGAGAGAGATGAGAGAGAGAGAGAGAGAGAGAGAGAGAGAGAGAGAGAGAGAGAAGGGTGGGAGAAAAATAATGATTGGAAAAGAAGATATGGGTCTCGTGGCCTCTTGTAGCTTCCTTATGTCCTTATATTCTTATGTTCTTATGTTCTTATGTTGAAGGAGTGGAAGGGAGGGAGAAAGGAAGGGAAGGGAGGCATATTCAAGTCTTTAGTTCTCAAGTGTTGCTACTCGAAATCTGACGTCAATGATAATCATCCTTGGAATTGTCAGCTCGCAGCCTTCCTCATCCTGTTCCTCCTCCTCCTCTTCCTTCTCCTCCTGCTGCCGCTCTTCCTCCTCCTGCCCCTCTTCCTCCTCCTCCTCCTCCTCCTCCTTATCTTCCTCCTCCTCCTCTTCCTCCACCTCCTCCTCCTCCTCTTCCTCCTCCTCCTCCTCTTCCTCCTCATCTTCCTCCTCCTCCTCTTCCTCCTCCACCTCCTCCTCCTCCTCTTCCTCCTCCTCTTCCTCCTCCTCCTCCTCTCATAAACGCGACAGGTGCAAGTCAAGCGATAACGAATGATTTGCACCTGTCCTCTCATCTCTTTCCTCCTACTCCATTGTCTGCTGACGTCAGAGATCCATCAAACAGAGGCTATATAGGGCATCAGCGCACGTCAGCAGGACACACAGACACACACGCGCTGGTACAATCGACAGTGTCAGCCGCGAGTCAGCAATCAGTTGTCAGCTGTTCATAAGCTTAATTTTTGTGGTTGATTTTTACGAGATTCTTGAAATTCTTGCAAGGTAACGCATCAATCTTATGTTTGTGATGGTATTTGGTGATTTGTGTGACTGTGTGACTGTGTGACTGTGTGACTGTGTGTTGGTGTGACTGTGTTGTGTGATTGTGTGACTGTGTGTTGGTGTGACTGTGTGTTGGTGTGACTGTGTGTGTGTGTTGGTGTGACTGTGTGTTGGTGTGACTGTGACTGTGTGTTGGTGTGTTGGTGTGACTGTGTGTTGGTGTGACTGTGACTGTGTGTTGGTGTGACTGTGACTGTGTGTTGGTGTGTTGGTGTGACTGTGTGTTGGTGTGACTGTGTGACTGTGTGTGTTGGTGTGACTGTGTGACTGTGTGTTGTGTGTTGGTGTGACTGTGTGACTGTGTGTTGGTGTGACTGTGTTGGTGTGACTGTGTGTTGTGTGTTGTGTGACTGTGTATTGGTGTGACTGTGTGTTGGTGTGACTGTGTGTTGGTGTGACTGTGTGTGTTGTTGTGTGACTGTGTGACTGCGTGTTGGTCTGACTGTGTGTTTGTATGTTTGTGTGACTGTGTGACTGTGTTGGTGTGACTGTGTGTTGTGTGACTGTGTGTTGGTATGTTTGTGTGACTGTGTGACTGTGTTGGTGTGACTGTGTGTTGTGTGACTGTGTGTCTGTGCGACTGGGTGACTATAGTGATGGTGTTGGTGTGAATGTGTACTGAACTAATATATATAAAATATTAAATATTAATAGTATACTAATAATAGATGATATAATAATAATAATAATAATATAGTCTAATGTAATATAATACAATAATACAATAATAGTGATTACTGTAGATGCGTAATTATGATAGCAATAATAGCAGCAATAATAATGATAATACTGAAGATAGCGATGATGACAGCAATAATAGCAGCAATAATAATGATAATACTGAAGATAGCGATGATGATAGCAATAATAGCAGCAATAATAATGATAATACTGAAGATAGCGATGATGATAGCAATAATAGCAGCAATAATAATGATAATACTGAAGATAGCGATGATGACAGTAATAATAGCAGCAATAATAATGATAATACTGAAGATAGCGATGATGATAGCAATAATAGCAGCAATAATAATGATAATACTGAAGATAGCTATGATGATAGCAATAATAGCAGCAATAATAATGATAACACTGAAGATAGCGATGATAATACTAATAATAGCAGCAATAACAATGATAACACTGAAGATAGCAATGATAATAGCAATAATAGCAGCAATAATAATGATAATACTGAAGATAGCGATGATAATAGCAATAATAGCAGCAATAATAATGATAATACTGAAGATAGCGATGATAATAGCAATAATAGCAGCAATAATAATGATAACAATGAAGATAGCGATGATGATAGCAATAATAGCAGCAATAATAATGATAATACTGAAGATAGCGATGATAATAGCAATAATAGCAGCAATAACAATGATAAATGAAGATAGCGATGATGTAGCATATATAGCAGCAATAATAATGATAATACTGAAGATAGCGATGATAATAGTAATAATAGCAGCAATAACAATGATAACACTGAAGATAGCGATGATAATAGCAATAATAGCAGCAATAACAATGATAATACTGAAGATAGCGATGATGACAGTAATAATAGCGGCAATAATAATGATAATACTGAAGATAGCGATGAGGATAGTAATAATAGCAGCAATAATAATGATAATACTGAAGATAGCGATGATGATAGAAATAATAGCAGCAATAATAATGATAATACTGAAGATAGCGATGATGATAGCAATAATAGCAGCAATAATAATGATAATACTGAAGATAGCGATGATGATAGCAATAATAGCAGCAATAATAATGATAATACTGAAGATAGCGATGATAATAGCAATAATAGCAGCAATAATAATGATAATACTGAAGATAGCGATGAGGATAGTATTAATAGCGGCAACAATAATGATAATACTGAAGATAGCGATGAGGATAGTATTGATAGCGGCAACAATAATGATAATACTGAAGATAGCGATGATGATAGCAATAATAGCAGCAATAATAATGATAATACTGAAGATAGCGATGATGATAGTAATAATAGCGGCAATAATAATGATAATACTGAAGATAGCGATGAGGATAGTAATAATAGCAGCAATAATAATGATAATACTGAAGATAGCGATGATGATAGTAATAATAGCGGCAATAACAATGATAATACTGAAGATAGCGATGATGACAGTAATAATAGCAGCAATAATAATGATAATACTGAAGATAGCGATGATGATAGTAATAATAGCAGCAATAACAATGATAATACTGAAGATAGCGATGATGATAGTAATAATAGCAGCAATAATAATGATAATACTGAAGATAGCGATGATGATAGCAATAATAGCAGCAATAATAATGATAATACTGAAGATAGCGATGATGATAGCAATAATAGCAGCAATAATAATGATAATACTGAAGATAGCGATGATGATAGCAATAATAGCAGCAATAAAATGATAATACTGAAGATAGCGATGATGATAGAATAATAGCAGCAATAATAATTTATAATACTGAAGATAGCGATGATATAGAATAATAGCGCAATAATAATGATAATACTGAAGATAGCGATGATGAAAATAATAGCAGCAATAACAATGATAATATTGAAGATAGCGATGATGATAGTCAATAATATCAGCAATAACAATGATAATACTGAAGATAGCGATGATAATAGAATAATAGCAGCAATAATAATGATAATCTGAAGATAGCGATGATGATAGCAATAATAGCAGCAATAACAATGATAAATACTGAAGATAGCGATGATGATAGCAATAATAGCAGCAATAATAATGATAATACTGAAGATAGCGATGATGATAGTAATAAAAGCGGCAATAATAATGATAATACTGAAGATAGCGATGAGGATAGTATTAATAGCAGCAATAATAATGATAATACTGAAGATAGCGATGATGATAGCAATAATAGCAGCAATAATAATGATAATACTGAAGATAGCGATGATGATAGTAATAATAGCGCAATAATAATGATAATACTGAAGATAGCGATGAGGATAGTAATAATAGCGGCAATAACAATGATAATACTGAAGATAGCGATGAGGATAGTATTAATAGCGGCAATAACAATGATAATACTGAAGATAGCGATGAGGATAGTAATAATAGCGGCAATAATAATGATAATACTCAAGAAATAATAGTGTTCTTATGTCTCCCTGGCTTGTTGCAGAGACATAAGCATGGGTGGCATATGGACAGCCGCGGGCGTGACACTCCTGGCTTTCATCACCGCCCTCTGCCTCCCTAGCCCCGCCCTCGCCGCCCACCCGAGGCTACAACACACACACGCCCACGAAACGACCAGCACCCAAAAAGATACCCGGGACCTGCTGTCAAGTCAAAATTGCAAGATGCTTCTACGGCCCCAGTGTTACCCGCCGTGTTACCCGCCGTGTTACCCGCCGCGCTGGGTCCCAAGGGCGTGGAGCTCCGGCCGGGGCAGGTGCCGGAGGGACTAACGCCGCCTGGGTCTGAGGGGGAGAGTAATGCCGACATCACCCCACCACCACCACCACCACCACTGTGAACCCTCTCACGGCCTTCTGTCATGAGGCGTGTCGCGCGGGTGTGGGCGGACCCGAGTGCAAGTGTCCCGGCCATCCCGTCGGCTAGCCTGGGGGGCCACTCTAAATCCAAAAAAAAAAAAAAAAAAAAAGTTCCAAAATCCAAAAAAAAAAAAAAAAAAAAAAAAGTTCAGAAATCCCAAGACTGCCCCCGAGAAATCCCAAAACTGCTCCCCCCCCAAATCCCAAGACTGCCCCCCAAATACCAAGACCCCCAGAAATCCCAAACTGCCCCCTCAAAATCCCAAAACTGCCCCCCAAAATCCCAAGACTGCCCCCCAAAATCCCAAGACTGCCCCCCCAAATCCCAAGACTGCCCCCAAAAACCCCAAGCTAGACAGAAATAGGTATATCCCAAGGTCTTTAACCCCTTGAGGCCCAGAACGTAATTTGCATTGTAATTTGGGTTACCATTAGATGATTGGTAGTGACTATAAGCAATATTTTATAGCTATGACCTGTTTAGTATCCTTGTCCACTAGCTAATTTGGTATATTCAGTTAGTTTTTGTATTTTTATGGCTAACAACAGATTATTTCATATAGCCAAGAAAAGATCTGGGCGTGAAGGGGTTAAAAAAGCATTGGAACTGAACCCTAAACACGGTAGCTACACGTACATGCTTACTACGAGATAAACTACTGGAGAAATACTTGAATAATCCCCAAAACCTCAAGGTAGACAAGAAATATCCCATGGCCCAAATCCCAAGTTATTGTAAACATCCCAAGGAGTGCGATCCTGTATAGGGTAGATATATAGTCTTTTGTTTTTTACGAGGCGAAAATTCCACTCTGATGCCACTCTTAACCCCTACCGTAGATAACAGTATAGTCGCCAGCTGCAATAATGTCGCCAGCCGCCATATATTACGAAGTATAGCATCACTACTGCTGTGTATGTGCCACTGAAGATGATACACAGTAGTTTATATCATGACTGTATAATCTACACTGTTTCAGCGTTGTTTTATGCTTGTATCTGCATGTATATCCGGTTTCAAATTTTCCTACTCGTTTTTTTTTCGGGCGACGACGACGTCGGGAGGACACTCAGTAAATAAAGACTAGATGGCGACCTTAGTGTTGGTCGCCACTCTGGTGATATTTTTGTAATTTCTTCCTTTATAGCCATAATATGATACAGATGAAGACACAAAATGACACAGACTCTCCAGATAGACCCTTCTAACTCTCCTGAAATCATGGATGTAGAAATGTAAGTATTAACGCCACCAGATGTCTGTACATCGAAAAAAAACGTTGTCCTGGCGACTTTAGTGTTGTCTACGGTAGAGGCCCAGAACGTAATTTCCATTGTAATTTGGGTACCATTAGGCGATTTTTAGTGAATATAAGCAATGTTTTATAGCTATGACCTGTTTAGTATCCCTGTCGACTAACTAATTTGGTATATTCAGTGACTTTTCGTAATTGTATGGCTAACAACATACGATTTTTTATAGCCAAGGAAAGATCTGCCAGCTGGGCGTGAAGGGGTTAAGTCAACTTCTATATGGAAAAGCTACCATTCATTAACTGCAAATGAAATGAATGAATGAGTCAATGAATGAATAGAAAGGAAGGAATAAAGGTTGAATGAATAATAAATAATCTATGAAGAATTTAAACACCCTCATCGTACACACACACACACAATAAAAAATTCTCTACTCCTTCTCTATCTCCGTTCATTCTTCCTCTTCCTCCTCCTCATCTTCACTTGCCTAATTCTACCTCCCTTACTTCCCTCCTTTTCTCCTCTCTCTCCCTCTTCTCTCCTCTCCTCCCTTCCGTCCACTACTCATAAGAACATAAGAAAATAAGGAAGCTACAAGAGGCCGCGAGGCCTACACGTGGTAGTTCCTGTCACCTAACACTACCTACATCCACCTTTCATCCCCATCCATGAACCTATCCAGCTCCCCTTTAAAGCTCCCTAATGACTCCGCACTAACTACCTGTCTACTGAGACCATTCCACTCATTCACCACCCTATTTGTGAACCAGTTTTTCCCTATTTCCTTTCTAAATCTACGTTCTTCCAGCTTGAATCCGTTACTTCTTGTTCTACCCTGGTTAAAAGCCGTAAGAACTTTTCCTACCTCTCCTTTATTAAATCCCTTTATCCACTTAAAAACTTCTATCAGATCGCCCCTTACTCTGCGTCTCTACTCCTTCCTTCCCTCCCTCCCTAAGTCAACATGGCATAGCATAGCATTTATAATGTGTTTTACCGTGGCAGTGTTATGTTAGTTGCAGGTGTGTGGTGTTTCCCTAAGTCTCCTGCAAGCTGGTCGGTGAAGAGCAACATTTGGGGTGATTTGAACACATCAGTGAATAACTAAACCATATTATTGCAGATCATACGTTCAAATGGGTTGCTTTTCTGGTGTATAAGTGAACAAGTTTTTTATTCTACAGGAACTACCACGTGTAGGTCTCGCGGCCTCTTGTAGCTTCCTTATTTTCTTATGTTCTTATGTTCCTTTGTTTACGTCTGACATGTACAGACATAAACACAGATTAAGGTAAAACATCAATCAGATCCACACCAGATACAGAGTCAGGCAGGAATTGTCAGCAAGGATGTAACATTTCAGTCAGCCAAGTCAGTCGAGTCAGCAAGTTGTTAAAGTCGCCACTGAGCCACAACTCGCCTGATTGAAATAGAGAAATAGGGAAAAACTGGTTCACAAATAGGGTGGTAAATGATTGGAATGGACTCAATCGTCAGGTGGTTAGTGCGGAGTCATTAGGGAGCTTTAAAACGAGGCTGGATAAATTCATGGATGGGGATGCAAGGTGGATGTAGGTAGTGTTAAAATTAAGTAGCAAGAACTACCACGTGTAGGTCTCGCGGCCTCTTGTAGCTTCCTTATTTTCTGATGTTCTTATGGTTGGTGACATGAGGGGCGTGGGAAAAGCGGGGTATTGACGTGGCTATAAAGGTAGACACCACAGGTTACAGGCAAGTCCTAGCACCACAGGTTACAGGCAAGTCCTAGCACCACAGGTTACAGGCAAGTCCTAGCACCACAGGTTACAGGCAAGTCCTAGCACCACAGGTTACAGGCAAGTCCTAGCACCACAGGTTACAGGCAAGTCCTAGCACCACAGGTTACAGGCAAGTCCTAGCACCACAGGTTACAGGCAAGTCCTAGCACCACAGGTTACAGGCAAGTCCTAGCACCACAGGTTACAGGCAAGTCCTAGCACCACAGGTTACAGGCAAGTCCTAGCACCACAGGTTACAGGCAAGTCCTAGCACCACAGGTTACAGGCAAGTCCTAGCACCACAGGTTACAGGCAAGTACTAGCACCACAGGTTACAGGCAAGTACTAGCACCACAGGTTACAGGCAAGTCCTAGCACCACAGGTTACAGGCAAGTCCTAGCACCACAGGTTACAGGCAAGTCCTAGCCTTCCGCTCGTACACTCGATACAACTACCGTAGATAACACTCTAGTCGCCAGTCACTCGCCACTGCACTAATGTCGCCAGGCACAATATATTACGAATTCTAGCATCCCTACAGCCTTGTATGTGCCACTGAAGACATGTAGTGTGATGTATATAATATAAACTACTGTGCATGTCTCTTCAGTGGCACATACAAGTCTGTAGTGATGCTAAAATGCGTAATATATTGTGCCTGGCGACATTAGTGCAGTGGCGAGTGACTGGCGACTATAGTGTTATCTACGGTAGCTACCTAGTCACCACTGTACTACTGTACTGTACCTCCCAGCTTATTTTGTCTTCAAGCTTAATTTCACTCAAGGTGTGTGTGTGTGTGTGTGTGTGTGTGTTTGTTTACCTAAGCATGTACTTATACAGGTCCTATAGATTTTCTGTGTGTGTGTGTGTGTGTGTGTGTGTGTGTGTTTTAAGAGGGTATGGTGTATTGTGATGTATGTATGTATGTACTTTAGTCTACATATATGCACCGCAGTGAAACGAATTGGAATGTACGTATATCATTATCGAGGTGTTGTGTGATGTATTTTGAATGAGATTAGGATTGTGTATTTCAGTGGTAAAAAAGGTGGTGGTGGTGTGGTGGTGGTGATGTGGTGGTGGTGGTGTGTGGTGGTGGTGGTGTGGTGGTGGTGGTGTGGTGGTGGTGGTGATGTGGTGATGTGGTGGTGGTGGTGGTGGTGTGGTGGTGGTGGTGGTGATGTGGTGTGTGATGGTGGTGGTGGTGATGTGGTGGTGTGGTGGTGGTGGTAGTGGTGGTGGTGATGTGGTGGTGGTGTGGTGTTGTGATGTGGTGGTGGTGTGGTGATGTGATGGTGGTGGTGGTGATGTGATGGTGGTGGTGGTGATGTGGTGGTGGTGGTGGTGGTAGTGGTGGTGGTGTGGTGATGTGATGTGGTGGTGGTGTGGTGGTGGCGATGTGGTGATTGGTGGTGACATTATAACTCAGATGGGTTGTCAATAGAGGCTAAAATGCACGTCTATATGAGCCAGGGTTACGCAAGACACGGGAGCAGATGTTCAGTTTCCCAAGGTAAATGACGTCTCTCATAGAAATAATCGTCACACCACGTTAAGTTTCAACAAGAACTACCACGTGTAGGTCTCGCAGCCTCTTGTAGCTTCCTTATTTTCTGATGATTTTAAGTATGCACTGTTTATTTCTACTGTTGTGCTCAATAAATATCTATACCATCTATCTGTCTATCTATCTGTCTATCTATACATGCCGGGCAACAGCATTTACGTCTCTCATACCGGTAGCAATGATCGTCACACCATGTTAAGTCTCTCTTTTAAATATATAAGCAGAGCTGGGCACTATTTAAATACAATTGTATTTAAATACGTATTTAAGTACAATTGTATTTAAATACGTATTTAAATACATTTGTGTATTTACAAATGTATTTATAAATACATTACCTAGTTGTCATGTATTTAAATACAGTATTTAAATACTTTTATGAGTATTTAAATACATTGTATTTAAATACTCATAATATAAAAATGTAAATACTTTTTTATCAGTTAATTTGGCCATAAATCCGCCCCACTATCTGGCAATCCTGATGTTACAGTGAACCAGTGTTTCCACTTTCAAGGAAATTTCCTTATTTTAAGGAAATTTAGGCCTGAGAAGGAAATTTCTAAGGAAACCCAAAATCTAAGGAAATCCTAAGGAAATCCATTTTTTTCGGACAATGTTAAAATTTGTGTATTTAAAATGTATCTAAATATAATTGATGTATTTAGTATTTAGTATTTAAATACATTTGTAAAATGTATTTAGTAGATATTTAGTATTTAAATACATTTCTCCCATGTATTTAGTATTTAGTATTTAAATACATTCAATGCATTTAGTGCCCAGCTCTGTACATATATGCACCGTTTATTTGTAAGGCTACTGTTGTGTTCAATATATATCTATCCATCCATCCATCTATCTATATCTATCTATATGCAAATCTAAAGCATAAAACAACGCTGAAACAGGGTCTATCATACACGCAGGGGCGTAGTTAGGCCTGGGTTATTGGGGGCTGTTACCGCTGTAGCCACGAATGTTTGATGAATAGCCCCGGATCTCAAATACCTTTTTTTTTTTTTTTTTCTTCACAAAAATAAGATAAGCTCTGTCTGACTGGGCAACATAAAATTATAGTAAAAAACAAGATATTCGGTTAGATGTTACTTAGCGTATGCTGATGGCATCCTTTTTATGAGCAGGACATGAGAGAGGAGGAGAGAACAGAGGAGATGAGGAGTGCATGACAGAGGAGACACCAATGAAACACCTTTTGGAGAGGTGAAGAAGAGAATATCAGATGGACAACACACAGAGTTAACAGAAGGGCACTTTTTTCCCAAGTGCATTTGTGTGTGTTCTTGGCCAGTCCTTTGTGATGCAAACATATTAAAAAAGTAGTTATAAGACCATGGTGGGTCAGATTTCAGTACTGAACAAAGCCTTGGCAATATACAATCTATGGGACTGCTTCATCACGCCTAAGCTCTAAAAAGTGTTGACGTCTTCCTTCATTGAGCTGGTCAAGTTTATTGTGATTATTTTTCTGTATTAGCCAAGAGAATAGTGTATCGGCCCGTAACTTTGTGTAGCACTGTAAGGGAGCCTATAGGGTACACATTATCATACATTACCTAACGCCTAAGGGGGGGTATGGTGTAGTGTTATAAGTGTGACAGAGAGAGAGAGAGAGAGAGAGAGAGAGAGAGAGAGAGAGAGAGTAGAGAGGAGAGAGAGAGAGAGAGAAGAGAGGAGAGAGATAGAGAGAAGAGGAGAAGAAGCTAGAGGAGAAGAGAGAGAGAGGAGAAGAGAGAGAGAGAGTAGAGAGAGAGAGAAGAGAGAAAGGAGAGAGAGAAGAGGAGAGAGAGAGGAGAGAGAGAGAGAGGAGAGAGAGAGGAGAGAGAGAGAGAGAGAGAGAGAGAGAGAGAGAGAGAGAGAGAGAGAGAGAGGTGATAATTCGATCATGTTTAAGACAATTTCATCATGCCTCACACATCCACCATCTCCAAGAACCTGCCAACATGATTCTTGGAAAACCTTAAAAAAATAACACTACGCGATAAGGCGACCAGACGAGCTAGAAAACCATGCGCTGATTTACTGATCCGGTTCATGTCTTTCCAGGAACCGGACTGACCTGTGCCACATCCCCTGTTCCACTATTACCCTCCCCTCCCCCTCCCCCTCAACCCTCAACTCCTTACATGTAATCTTTATAGAGAAGACAACGGGAATAGAAAAATAATAATACCCTACCATGGATCAGAAAAGATAAACAACATCAATATTTTTTTTTCATTTTATTGTCGTTATATCAATTGTATGTTTTACCAATGTAGCTTCCGGGATATAGATACAGTTTACCCATTGACTAGTAAACCCGAAGAGAAGTAGACCAGCTTCTTGTCATTGGTAGTAGTGTAGGTAGTAACTTTCTGTCCTAGTGGTTATGTTACGTGCATCATAAGTATAGTGTTTGCTTTGTTATGGTGTGTATGTTATGGTGTTATGAAAGGCACGCTACTTATTCTGTCAGATAACATAAGAATATAAGAACATATAACGGTACTTATTCTGTCATATAACATAAGAATATAAGAACATATAACGCTACTTATTCTGTCATATAACATAAGAATATAAGAACATAACGCTACTTATTCTGTCATATAACATAAGAATATAAGAACATAACGCTACTTATTCCGTCATATAACATAAGAATATAAGAACATATAACGCTACTTATTCTGTCATATAACATAAGAATATAAGAACATAACGCTACTTATTCTGTCATATAACATAAGAATATAAGAACATAACGGTACTTATTCTGTCATATAACATAAGAATATAAGAACATAACGGTACTTATTCTGTCATATAACATACGAATATAAGAACATAACGGTACTTATTCCGTCAGATAACATAAGAATATAAAAACATAAGAAAACAAGGAAGCTACAAGAGGCCGTGAGACCTCAATACACGTGGTAGTTCCTGTATCATGTTACGTATCTCCCTATTAATGGCATTGCGTTCACATCTTTTATACTACAGAGGCTTGTAAAGAATACTGATGCAAGGAGGAGTGGAACATCTTGAGGGTATGCCTTGTCCTTTTGTATCTCGAGCTGTTTGTTTAGGCTTGTTAGACGTAGTAACTGTAGGAATCCTTGATGGCTTTTTCTCTTTTTTGGAAGAAATGTCATCGTTGAAGTAGTCCCCTCTGGCCGGCCTCTTGTGAACGGGAAGGGTGCAATGTTAAGTTTGGGATGATATGTGTTGTCCTTTCACATCTCGAGCTGTTATTTTGGGTTTGTTAGACGTAGTAGTTGTAGGAATTCTGGAGGGTTCTTTGTCTTTGGAAGAAGTGTTAGTGTCACCGTGGAAGTACCGTCTGAGAGGTCGTCGCTTGTGTACTGGAAGGGTAAAATGATGCGTCTGGGATTTGAATGTTGTTTTCTCGCTCTCCTCTGACTCCACACTAACATATGAAGCATTTGTGTCGAAGTTGGAGTCTTGGGTGTGTGTGTGTGTGTTTTGGGTGTGTGTGTGTGTGTCAGGTGGGTGGGTCGGTGTGTGTGTGTCAGGTGTGTGGGTGGGTGTGTGTGTGTCAGGTGTGTGGGCGTCGTCTTGGGTTTGTGGTCGTCCAACAAGCGTCTGGGTATAGTCAGGTATTAGAATGACCTCAGAATTCCCTCCTTGGCTCTCTCCTTTACTCCCTCTATGCAGGATGGAGATCATAATTTCACCATAGTTCTCCACATCCTCCAACAAATCCTTCTCCCGCTGGCCGATTCCCTCTGGTCCTTTGAACCATTTGATCACAGCATGCATGATCGATACGAGGACGCGAACCATCTTCTCCATATTGAATAGTTCCTTCTCATTCATCCCTTCTGCAATCTCGAGGATGCGGGGATACAACTCGGGTAGCGCGGTAATGATTTTGTCTGCCAGTTTTACGATATCAAATGTTGGGCGTTTCGCTGGTCTCGACGTTCTTGGGTATTCCGACGGTGTTCTTGGGTATTCCGGGGAAGTCCTTCGTCGTTCCCCT
>JACEEZ010015195.1:307500-315000 GCA_016584305.1 Chionoecetes opilio
GAGAGAGAGAGAGAGAGAGAGAGAGAGAGAGAGAGAGAGAGAGAGAGAAAAGAAAAAGGAAAGAAAAGAGAGAAGAGAAGAGAAAAAGGGAAAAAAAGAAAGAAAAAAAGAAAGAAAGAGAGAGAAAATAAGCGTGTGTGTGTGTGTGTGTGTGTGTGTGTGTGTGTGTGTGTGTGTGTGTGTGTGTGTGTGTGTGTGTGTGTGTGTGTCCCCTCGAAATCAAAAGTTGTATCAGATTGTCAATGAATGAGATAAAAAAAAATCTTTTCCATAGCAAAATAAAGAAGCTAATAAGAAGAAGCGAGCGGCCTTAGTCAGATATATAAATAGGTTACGCTCATTGCTATTCTATCTATCTTAACATCTTGAGGAAACCCCAAAAAAATCAATATCTTCTTCATTTCGCTTTAAAAGAAAATCTGATACTATATTTCTTTTCTGGTGGTCTCTCTATTAGACGATAGTATTTATTTCTACAATAGACTACCTTAGTGAGCTCGATCTGTCATCTGGTGGCCGTCTGGGAACTACACGTGGAGCTAGAATGTCGGGTCAAGAATGCATGGGTTAATATTACCTCCATGTATGTCGGGTCAAGAATGCATGGGTTAATATTACCTCCATGTATGCAAAGAGAAGGTAATATTTACCCATACACCCGCCTTGAAGCATTCCTCTGCAGTATTTAGTAGAATGTTGTAGGACACCTGTGATCGAATGCTTCTATTTTGCCAACAATCCTCATTATAACGCCATGAATAATGTAAAACTCGTATATTTCCATTTTGCATAAGCCTATGTTGACCATGACAACACTTAATTGTAGCTGGTTTGGTAGGGAATAATAGAAAATAAGTCGAGCCCGACATCCTTCTTGTAGCTTCCTTATCTTGTAGCTTCCTTATTTTCTTATGTATCATGTGAAAATGTTGGCTACTTACAGATAACACTTTGTTCTTAATACCCATGGATTGTATAACACCCAAATATTTCCCTTGTATATATATGTATAAAGATATGATTAAGGAAAAATAGTAAACACAGGAACTACCTCGTGTAGGTCTCGCGGCCTCTTGTAGCGTCCTTATTTTCTTATGTTCTTATGTTCTTATCCCGAGACCCGACATTCTAGCCCCGCGAGTACTTCCCAGACGGCCACCAGATGACAGATCGAGCTCACTAAGGTAGTCTATTCGTATTCGGCATAAAAAAAGCCTAGGGTTCGATAAATCATGTTATGTAGGTAGGTATATATAGGGTTTATAACTAACATATCAATTGATGCAAAATAGAAAGTTTGTTATGAATTCTATAAATGCTGTTTGAAATTATGTGTCTCTCGGGATCCTTGGTATGTAATAAGGCTTTTGTTCGCTGGATCTCTCTCTCTCTCTCTCTCTCTCTCTCTCTCTCTCCACAGCTCTCTCTCCCTCTCTTTCCCTCCCTCATTCTCTATCCCTCTCTCTCTCTCTATCCCTCCCTCTCTCTATCCACATCTCTCTCTCCCTCTCTTTCCCTTCCTCATTCTCTATCCCTCTCTCTCTCTCTATCCCTCCCTCTCTCTATCCACATCTCTCTCTCTCCCTCTCTTTCCCTCCCTCATTCTCTATCCCTCTCTCTATCCCACACTCTCTCTCTCTCTCTCCCTACTGTCTTTTGTCTGTCGGGATATTTTAGGAACCCATACTACGGATTTTGTGGTAAAGATCTTGCGGTAACATTGCAAACACTGTCACCTTATCTATAAAAGACAGCTGAAAGATAGTTTATTCCTAAGACTTCTATGTTTTCAGATCTATTTTCAATGTCAAACGTAATAATATCAAACTTCATCAAAACTCATCACTCTGACGTGAATTGCCGCATTTAGTTAGTTAGCCTGGTAGCACACGACGCCATTTTAGCGCCGCGCAGAAATGTCAACACAGGCGGGCGGGACATCACTTCTGCGCTACTCCAGGTAAATCATGGTTTATTACCCACTGCCACTGTTTTCACGGGTACGAGTGTTACGCCTGTTGTCTTCATGTTATAGGGAACAGTGTGAGGTGGGCGGGAGGTGGGCGTGAGGGCGGGAAGGGGTGTAAACAGGGGGCATAATGGTGGTAGTGGAGGCGTCTGTACAGTAACAACCCCGCGTGTGAAGAGGGTGAGGTTAGGTCGCTGTTAGGCTGCTAGTGAGGTTATGCTGCTGTTATGCTGCTAGTGAGGTTATAGTGGTGTGTGTCAACGTTAATTATGCTCAAAAACATCCTATTTATATGAGGAAACAGGTGATAGGAGGCTAATAGAAACTGGTGCATTTTAATCTCACGTCAGTTCCTCACTCCTCTCGCTCTCTCTCTCTCTCTCTCCCCGGTAACATTTCGGAAGTGGGCATTCACGTATTTTGAGGCTGATACTTAGTTTTCCTGCATAGTTTTGACGTGTTTTGAATGAATCTGGCACTCGTTTTTGTCGGAAATGAATGTTTGTTTACAGGTGGTCGTTTAACAAGTCGTTTAACCTAACCTAACCGTTTTGGGTTGAAATAACTAGATTTTCGGTAGTATATGTAATGGCATTATTATTCAATTGCGCCATGGGAAATTAGGTTCAAAACACTTAGAATGAAGAAATCTACACGATGATGTAGATAAGAATCCTAGGAGTTTTGAAAGCCCGCTACCGAAATAATACCCCGTTTCCCCTTATTAGGTGGTGGTAATTCAGCTATTTAGAAGACGAGACTTAGTTTTCCTGAATAGTTTTGAGTGTTTATATTGTATCTGGCACTCGTTTTTGTCGTAAATGAATGTTTGTAGTGTTTATATTGTATCTGGCACTCGTTTTTGTCGTAAATGAATGTTTGTAGTGATTATATTGTATCTGGCACTCGTTTTTGTCGAAAATGAATGTTTGTAGTGATTATATTGTATCTGGCACTCGTTTTTGTCGTAAATGAATGTTTGTAGTGATTATATTGTATCTGGCACTCGTTTTTGTCGTAAATTAATGTTTGTAGTGTTTATATTGTATCTGGCACTCGTTTTTGTCATAAATTAATGTTTGTAGTGTTTATATTGTATCTGGCACTCGTTTTTGTCGTAAATTAATGTTTGTAGTGATTATATTGTATCTGGCACTCGTTTTTGTCGGAAATTAATGTTTGTAGTGTTTATATTGTATCTGGCACTCGTTTTTGTCGTAAATGAATGTTTGTAGTGATTATATTGTATCTGGCACTCGTTTTTGTCGGAAATTAATGTTTGTAGTGATTATATTGTATCTGGCACTCGTTTTTGTCGTAAATGAATGTTTGTAGTGATTATATTGTATCTGGCACTCGTTTTTGTCGTAAATGAATGTTTGTAGTGTTTATATTGTATCTGGCACTCGTTTTTGTCGTAAATGAATGTTTGTAGTGTTTATATTGTATCTGGCACTCGTTTTTGTCGTAAATTAATGTTTGTAGTGATTATATTGTATCTGGCACTCGTTTTTGTCGGAAATTAATGTTTGTAGTGATTATATTGTATCTGGCACTCGTTTTTGTCGTAAATTAATGTTTTGTAGTGTTTATATTGATATCTGGCACTCGTTTTTTGTCGTAAATGAATGTTTGTAGTGATTATATTGTATCTGGCACTCGTTTTTGTCGTAAATGAATGTTTGTAGTGATTATATTGTATCTGGCACTCGTTTTTGTCGTAAATTAATGTTTGTAGTGATTATATTGTATCTGGCACTCGTTTTTGTCGTAAATTAATGTTTGTAGTTATTATATTGTATCTGGCACTCGTTTTTGTCGGAAATTAATGTTTGTAGTTATTATATTGTATCTGGCACTCGTTTTTGTCGTAAATTAATGTTTGTAGTGATTATATTGTATCTGGCACTCGTTTTTGTCGTAAATTAATGTTTGTAGTTATTATATTGTATCTGGCACTCGTTTTTGTCGTAAATGAATGTTTGTAGTGTTTATATTGTATCTGACACTCGTTTTTGTCGTAAATTAATGTTTGTAGTGTTTATATTGTATCTGGCACTCGTTTTTGTCGTAAATGAATGTTTGTAGTGTTTATATTGTATCTGGCACTCGTTTTTGTCGTAAATTAATGTTTGTTTACAAGTGTGTGTGTGTGTGGGGGTGGGTTGCCTGTCTCCCTCTAGCATAGTGGCGGGGGTGGCGGGGAGGCACAGTTTTTGGGTGGTGAATTATAATAGGACTGATTTCATGACTTTATTGCACACAGGGCTTCTATCTAGTACCAAAGACAGCTTGATATATAATAATACAGCACACACCATGATTCTTATAAGTAAACAGTGGATACATCAGATAGTTGACAAGAATAAATGTCAAATAAGCGATAGAGTAATGATAACAGTGCAATAACTCAACTATTTATGCAACACTGGAGTTTTGGGGTGGGAAGAAAAACAGGATTATTTGAAGACTTAACGGGAAAAATATACAACCTTTTTGACCACCACTATCACACAGTAAGACCCTTCACATTAACCCTAACCTGACCTAGCCTTGCCTAACCTTACCATCTAACTAACCTAACCTGATCTAGCTAGACTAAACTAAACTAACCTAACCTAACCTAACCTAACCTAACCTAACCTAACCTAACCTAACCCTTCACATTAACCCTAACCTGACCTAGCCTTGCCTAACCTTACCATCTAACTAACCTAACCTGATCTAGCTAGACTAAACTAAACTAACCTAACCTAACCTAACCTAACCTAACCTAACCTAAGCTAAGCTAACCTAACCTAACCTAGCCTAGCCTAACCTAACCTAACCTAACCTAGCCTAACCTAACCTAACCTAACCTAAGCTAACCTAACCTAACCTAACCTAACCTAACCTAGCCTAACCTAACCTAACCTAGCCTAGCCTAGCCTAACCTAGCCTAACCTAACCTAGCCAAATATTGCACTTGTCACTGTAATAGGTAACGTTTGCTGCCACAACTACCTACATCAGCTAGGTAGGTAAGGTAAAGTTTGACCCTTGCTCTGTGATCGGCCTGAAACATGATGCTTTTCCTGATAGCTCCACAAAATATTATACTGTCACAATTTTTCACAAGTCAAGTGGCGTGATTTATATAATTTAATTAAGAGGGAGAGAGGTAATTCTATACTAACTAATAGATTGAGGATGGCTTTACCCTAACTAAAGCTTCCTATTGTTATGTTCAAGAGGCTTTTATTTATTTTCTATTATTGATTATTAGGTATTATTATTTTTTCTTTTGAGAGAGAGATCAGTAATAATAAAAAAAGATGTTCTATTAGTGTTAATGACTTAAATCTTGTCTTGTCTTTATGTAAGTTAATGTTTGATTGATTAGTACATTATTATTATCTCTCTTACAAGTGTATCTCTATGTTAACCAGTTGTATTGCCTCACTTCTGGCTGACTGCTTGGCTAATACTCCTTCTCTTTTATCCAACAGGTACACACACACACACAGCCACACACACACACACAGCCCCCCCCCCCCCCACAGTCACACACACACAGCCCCCCCCCCCCCCCCACACACACACACATACACACACACATGCAGTGATCCTGTGCGTGCGTTTATGCGCTGTGGACAATCTGAACAAAGTTTTTTTTTTAATGTGAAAGACGTGTTTGTGTGAGGAAAAGAATTATTGATAAAATTCAACTGTTTTTGCCATGGACAGAATCTATTAAAATGATGGAGGGAGCAAGTGTTTTTTTATATTTATTTTGCGCCAGTGTGTTTGTACTATATAGAAAGAAAACATAACTGGTATTGTGATGAAAATTTGTGAAGCTGTAAGGGAAAAAAGGAAAAAAAGATACTAATGGAAACTGCAAAGTGAAATGTGATGGGAAAAAGGAAAATAGTCTACAAAGAATAGGATACATCTGTACTTAGTGAAAATACAAATAATTGGTGATGAAAATTTGTGAACCTAAATATGCAAATAAAAAAAATAAAAATACGAAGGAAATTGCAAATGAGATGGAAAAAAAAAGTGAAAAAAAAAATATTGTAAATCTGTAGTGCAAATATGTGGGAAATATTAAAGAAATGTTAGACTATGTGAAGAATATTATGCGTGTCAGTGTCAGATCTAAGTGGCAGGTAAGTGGCAAGTGGAGGAAATAAAGTGATGGAAGTTGAAGTGAAAGTATCGGAAAGGGAAAAGTTTGATAAATATATGAAAAAAGTGTACTCGTGCTACTTATGACGCTGGAAATTGTGATGAAAGTTTGTGAAAAGTATACTGATAGAAAATATAATGATTCAAAAATGATAATAATAGCTAGTAATAATAACTGATAATAATACATGTAGGTGGTGATTTACAGTAATTTAAATGTTTTCCCTTATGATGTGTTGGTATATAATGATAAGGAGTAAACATTGACAGTAAAATGTGTCAAATAAAAGATCAGTGAAATGAGTGAAAAAGTAGAGAAAGTGAAAAACTATCGAAAAAGTGAATTAGAAAATGAGTGAAAAAAGTAAGAAAGTGAGAAACTATAGAAAATGTAAAATAGAAAGTGAGTGATAATAACTTAGGGTAAGAAAGTTAAGGGTAAGAAAGTTAGAGAAAGTGAGAAACTAGAAAATGTATAATAGAAAGTGAGTGATAATAACTTAGGGTAAGAAAGTTAAGGGTAAGAAAGTTCGAGAAAGTGAGAAACTATAGAGAATGTAAAATAGAAAGTGAGTGATAATAACTTAGGGTAAGAAAGTTAGAGAAAGTGAGAAACTATAGAAAATGTCAAATAGAAAGTGAGTGATAATAACTTAGGGTAAGAAAGTTAAGGGTAAGAAAGTTAGAGAAAGTGAGAAACTATAGAAAATGTCAAATAGAAAGTGAGTGATAATAACTTAGGGTAAGAAAGTTAAGGGTAAGAAAGTTAGAGAAAGTGAGAAACTATAGAAAGTGTAAAATAGAAAGTGAGTGATAATAACTTAGGGTAAGAAAGTTAGAGAAAGTGAGAAACTAGAAAATGTAAAATAGAAAGTGAGTGATAATAACTTAGGGTAAGAAAGTTAGAGAAAGTGAAAAACTATAGAGAAAGTGAAATAGAAAATGATTGAAAAAGTATAAATGGAAAGAAAACCATTGCGGATTGTGAAATAAAAAAAATATTGAAAATAGAGAAAGTGAGAAACTATAGAAAAAGAGAAACAGAAAAGTGAAATTAGAGAAAAAGAAAGCTAGAGATTGTGAGAAACTAAAAATAAGTGAAATAGAAAATAAGTTAAATTAGTATAAAAAAAAAAAAAAAAAAAAAAAAAAATTGTCTTAGTGAGCAAGTAAAAAAAAAAAGCAAAACTGAAAATGAGTGAAAATAATTTAAAAAACGTCAGAAAACCATTGTGTATGAAAATATAATCTGCCATCACGCCCACCACACACCCACCCATCACGCCCACACACCCTCCACAACATATCGTCCGCAGACCTGTAGCTTTACGCGCACACACACGCACACACACACAGCT
>JACEEZ010015195.1:317500-320246 GCA_016584305.1 Chionoecetes opilio
CTACTACTACTATACACTACTATTACTACTACTACAACTACTACTACTACTACTACTACGTACTACTACTACTACTACTACTACTTACTACTACTACTATTACTACTACTACTACTACTACTACTACTACTACTACTACTACTTCTACTACTACTACTACTACTACTACTACTACTACTACTACTACTACTATTACTATCTCCAGGGTCTCAATACTGCCACAGTGACTAAATCTTACTTTTTTTCCTTCCTATATTTTACCATTGTAATTTTTTATTGTTATATGCATATTCTATTTCTGTTATTATTTCTAAGCCTGATTTTTATTTCCCTATGTACTGTGTGATAATTTTTTTCCCCAAGATTTCAGAGGTTTTTCTAGTAATTTGGTGTGTTCCATTTGTGTGTGTTCCATTTGTGTGTGTTCCATTTGTGTTGCTATTAAAATGTCGTATAAGTATTAATTATTATATAGTGCAAGAGGCTGTGACAAATCTGCTTCGTTTATGTGGTGGTGTATGAATAACTTTATTTATTTATATTTTCATTTAGGAATTAATTCATCTATCTATCCATCCCTCCATCGAGTTGGAATATCGATAAAATTTCACCTATTTGTCCATTCTTATACGGTAAATCTTCTCTAAAGCGAACCCGTATAATTCAAACTTCGGATAATTCGACCTGCTTCAGACAGAAAGTAAGCGAGAGAGAGAGAGAGAGATACAGAGAGTAAGCGAGAGAGAGAGAGAGAAAAGAGAGAGAGAGAGAGAGAGAGAGAGAGAGAGAGAGAGAAGAGAGAGAGAGAAAGAGAAATACAGAGAGTACCCAGAGAGAGAGAGAGAGAGAGAGAGAGAAGGGGAGAGAAAAGAGAGAGAGAGAGAGAGAGAGAGAGAGAGAGTAGGAGAGAGAGAGAGAGAGAGAGAGAGAGAGAGAGAGAGAGAGAGAGAGAGAGAGAGGAAATAGTTATGTTTGGTTATTTAATATTTTGACAAACTTTCTGCGGGAGTTTACTTAACACGTGCTTTTTACTTGATTGTGTGGTGGGTGTGTGTGTGTGTGTGGTGTGGGGTTTTGTGTTGTGTGTCGCGCACGTGTGTGTGTGTGCGTGTGTGGCTCTCAGACTTATCCTACCTTCAGTCGCTCGCTGGACTGTGGTAGCTGCGGACACCACCACTCATACCACCACCACCACCACCACCACCACTCATACCACTCATACCACCACCACCACCACTCCTACCACTACCACCACCACCACTCATACCACTACCACCCACCACCACCACCACCACTCCTACCACTACCACCACCACCACTCATACCACTACCACCACCACCGCTACCACCACCACTCATACCACTACCACCACCACCACCATCACCACTCCTACCACTACAACAAAAACTACCATTTCTATTTCCCTTACTTCTACTACTACTACTACTACTTCTTCTATTACTACTACTACTACTACTACTACTACTACTACTACTACTACTACTACTACTACTACTACAATTATCAGCACATTATATCACATTACACCCCCTCTCTCTCTCTCTCTCTCTCTCTCTCTCTCTCTCCTCTCTCTCTCTCTCTCTCTACACCCCCCCCCCCCCCCACCCACCCACCACTCACCCACTCCACAACACACACACACACACACACACACACACACACACACACACACACACACACACACACACACACACACACACTCATACAAACACACCTATTCATTCCAGGTCAAAAATATGGTCAGAGAGACATGTAAAGTGACCCATTTTTTAACTACGTGTGTGTGTGTGTGTGTACGTGTGTTTTGTGCTAACTTTTAACAGTGCTTAAGAAGACATAGAGAGAAGAGGAAAAGGGAAAAAGAGGGAAAGGGAAAAAGGAGAGAGGAGAGAAGAGGAAGAGGAGGAGGAAAAGGAAAGGGGGAGGAGGAAAGAGAGGGGAGGGGTAACACGGTGGTGATGGTGGTGATGGTGGTGGTAGTGAAGTGGTCAAAAAGTGATTTGTAATGTGACACACTGTAACTTGTTTCTGTGTTACGACTGTGTTACGACTGTGTTACGACTGTGTTACGACTGTGTTACCTGTTATTCATCAACCTGCATCCATGTTACGGGAACTTGGTGTGACATGGTAAGGTTATGGTGGTTGTGGTTGTAGTAGTAGTAGTAGTTATAGTAGTTGTAGTAGTATTTGTTGTAGTAGTAGTAGAAGTGGTAGTATAGTTATAGTAGAAGTGGTGGTGGTAGGAGTATTTGTTGTAGTTTTAGTAGTAGTAGTAGTAGTAGTAGTAGTAGTGGTGATAGTAGTTGTAGTTGTAGTAGTATTTGTTGTAGTACGTAGTAGGGGAGAGTGGTAGTTGTATAGTAGAGGGTGGTGGTAGGAGTATTTGTTGTAGTTTAGTAGTAGGGGTAGTAGTAGTAGAGGGTGGGTGTATTGTTTTTAGGAGTAGTAGTAGTATAGTAGTGTAGTATGTGTGGTGGTGGTGTGTGGTAGAGTGGTGGTGTAGTGTAGTGTGTGGTGGTGGTGTTGGGGTGTTAGGAGTGTAGTAGGGTTTTTGTTGTTGTTTGTTGAGGTGATGTATGTAGGGTTGTTTGTTTGCCTGTTTCTTTGTTTGTTTGTTTGTTGGAGGTTACCTCTCGGCCTCCTCCGCGCCTCCCTCCCTCCCTTCTCCCTCCCTCCCTCCCTCCCTCCTTCTTTAGCCGCGGCCCCCCCCTTCCTTCCCCC
>JACEEZ010015197.1:0-22776 GCA_016584305.1 Chionoecetes opilio
CGGTCCCCTTTCCCTTTCCCCGATAGTACACTACCAGCCCCCTTTTCAATCAGGAGATGGTATCTGTTGTCCACAGACGGCAGTCAGTAAGCAGATGCAACCCGCGGATTATGGCCTCACACCCAGCTTTGAGGAGCTCCGCACTGGTATTACACACACTGCCTTTCCACCCCTCAAACTTTTGCTACCGCCTCTCTGACTTCTTCAAGAAGAGGGTGCGGTTTCGTCCAATGGTAGGATCGCATCCACTGCCTTTAACCCGTTTTTGTGAAGCTGCTCAATTGAGGGTCCCACCGTGGGGGGGGGGAACAACTGCCCAAAGTACTCCAGCCCACGAGCCATCTGCACATCATGTCCGACACGAGGCGCCCCATCTGCTGTTCGAATAGCACTTGCCCGATGAGACTTGGAACTGAGCTTCTTCAGGGCCTCGGTATGACGTAGTCGCGGTCTTCGCGTTCAAATGACCCTCGACATCCTCCGCAAGACTCCCTGACATACCCTCCTCTTGTCTCTCCCCAGTATGGGCTTCTAGTCCGGCGTGACAGTTCCCTGTGCTGGTCCCTGGTACCCAGCTGCCTGGCAGCGCGACCTCGATCTACTCGATTTTTCCAGCGTCTCCGTCGAGACAAAACACGCTTGATCTCGGGCGCTCGGTAGTGGGTGCCCAATACCTCCTTGGCGAGCCTTTAGAGTTTCACAGTTTGAAGGTATCCCACATTTCTAACAGGTCTCCGAGAGCACCGACACATCAAACCGAATTTTGAAGACTGCCACCGCCTACTCATGAGCACACGTCAAATTCCTTAATTTTCTCAAATGACACGGCAAGTATGGTTACCATCCTGAATTCCTTCTGGACTCGTACCATGAAGCTTACTGTAGCAACAACAATCTGTGATCTGTTCAGAACTCAGCACTCGGTCAGCCCTGCAGGTTTTCGGAGGATCCTCCAACGATACTAACGAGGGGTGGTTCGATCTCCTTAGCTAACCCCTCTGGCATTACTATACATTTCCCATCCGGTGCAGCCCGGTCTCGATACCAGACCTGCAATTCTCGACCTTCGGAACCTTGCGAAGTTCAAGCAGAGAACTGTTGGTGTTTCTTGGTACCGGAGCATGGAGACCAACCCCCCACCTAACATCACCGGCGGCCGACGTACTTAGAGCGGCGAACGACGGCCTCGGCGGCAAATTCACCTCCGTCGTCCGCTCTCGAAGGCCCGCTGGTGTATTTTCAGACGGGATAATTTTACTATGTTGTATTAAGTACAGAATTTCAAGATTGAAATTTTATGTGTATTAACATTTTGAACAACAGTTATATGATATCTTGATGTAGTATTACATCAGTAGTGGACAAGGCAGCGGCAACTTGACGTCAATCCTCCTGAGGCCGCTGGCGCTGGTACGTATTTGTTAATGGGAATATTCATTTCATATTATATATATTAACTCAGTAATATATCATAGTATCCATATCGGTAACCTCACTGATTATTAGGGCTTTTCAGATATAAAATTGTTATTACAAGTTTTTATAAAGTTTAATAAAAATTATCATATTTCATGTTTATTTCAAATATTTCCAGCTTAATGAGGAACACCGAGAGATACATAGAAATAAAGATGAGATACGTACATAGAAGGAGTTTACATTGAAAAAGGTTATATTCATTTGTCTGTGTGTGTTAGCTATGTATAGTCATTATAAAAATACACTTGATTGACCGCTGCGAAGATTATTACGGATACACAAGTCATATTTTCCTTTATTTCAATAACTCCAACCTATTATTCAACACATATCAATACTCAACGGTACACCTAAATATGGAATATTTCGATGATGGGTTAACATAGACATAATATCATGATTTAGAATAGAATATTATTTGAAAATATTTCTCAGCTATCAATGCCTAAACTGCCAGACGTACGATCAAGCTTACAAAGGGTTAAAACCCCCAAAAGGCTAAATTGTCACCCTTTAACCAGTCGATACACATAATGGAACTTCGTATTATCATGTTTTCGCTCCTATCATTATATTGAGATAGACTGAAAAATATAATAATTGCAGTAGAGACACGTTTTTTTTGAATTCCTTACGGCGCCCTGGCTGCCTGTTCTGAGGGAAAATAATCATTAGTTGTAAACGCACGAGTGGGTGAATGTGTTATGTTGTTTCGACGCAACCTATATCCTTCTACATGGCTGTTCACGCCGTTCAGTGTTCAACACGTACACCAGCATGTAAACTCAATAACGAAAATGTTTTTGTACTTATGAATAAACAATATCAGTACAATTATGATCCTAGCAATCTCCTTTCATCGTATTACTGGATAAACGACACAGGAATATTTCCTGGTTATTTCTAAGCATATTGCATTATATAGTAATGTTTTTTTATAAGTGTTGACAGCCCATTAGTCTATAATCGCTATGGTTGCAACACCCCTTAAAAATCATTACTATATCTACAATATACTTAGAAAGTATAACCATAATAGTCCTCATCAGTTAATATAACAGGCGGCAAATGTCATATGCCCTACGCGGCCGCTGAGAGCGGCCCCCGGTAGCCTCTGAGCAATTCCCAGCGGCCCTACGTCGTCACTTCCGTCGGGCCGCCTATAAACATACGGAGGGACTCCGGAGGCCCCTCCGTCTTTTGTTTGCTGGACACTAACTCGTAGCCCACCTCTCACAGTGCCCGTAGTAAATTGAATCGGCCATACATGAGTGTGTCCCCGAGGAGGACCTGGTCCTAATACAGAGTCCGAGTTTGGCGTAGAACATCTCCTTCTCTTCAGTTTTACGATCTCGGTAGGCAGCGCACACTGCCACAAGAGACATGAAACCCAGAGTGTGTTTTCAATCCTCACCCGCATTATGTCGCTCATTACCGAGTAACCTCACACAACTGCGGCTCAGTTTGCCTGAGGATGCTATAGCTACTCCCCGTTCACGGTGACCGATTGCTCATGCCGGACCAGTAGTAGGTGTAACCCCCCTGCTAGTCTCGCCACTTCCAGGCCTCCTTGTCTCAGAGAGTCCACTATATCCACCCTCAAGCCTACTGGAGCTCGCCCGATAGGAGAGGTAATTCGATGATCGTCTGAGAGGCTCCGAAAGTTCCACGAGCCCCCACGAAGAACCCTCCGCAGGTTGATCCCAGGAGTGATTCGACGGGCGCGCCGCCTCTGCCACCGCCCCGCC
The DNA here is from genome assembly GCA_016584305.1 of Chionoecetes opilio. Lineage (NCBI taxonomy): Eukaryota > Metazoa > Arthropoda > Malacostraca > Decapoda > Majidae > Chionoecetes > Chionoecetes opilio. Next base: position 3,228 of record JACEEZ010015197.1, read on the forward strand.
ACCCCCTAAGAAAAAGTTAGGCTAGGGGGCCCTACCCACTTGATTTAGAGTGGCCGATTTCCCGATGGCTTTTCCCCGCACTCTGTCATAGGCATACCCCTCCCCTCCGTCTGCATAGGAGGGTCTGCATGGTCGTGCCCATCCGGCAAAACCGGGTCGGGGCGCGATTACCGCGCCCCTCTCTACCTCTTAATATGTTTGTGGCTTAGTTAGTTTTTACAGGGAGGGGCTGCAACCCCCGCCCCCCCAACCATCATGTCAAATTGGCCTTACTGCTCACCGTGGCAGGGCGCAGAACCCCTTAGGGATTAGACCCCAGGCTGCCCCTATTTTCAACCATAGCTGTGGCTGGATGACTCATAGTGAGTTCATTCTGCTCTTAAAGATGGTCTTTAATTTTTAGCAGCTGTGTCCAGCCATACCCCCTCACTGGAAGAATCAGTGGGGACGTTTAGTCGCCGAAATCCGACCATGTGGCTGGTTGTAGTCTGGGGCTATTACAAGTTCCCCTAGCAGTGGACAACCCTGACAGGACCCCGATGGCAATGTGAAGTTAACATTGATACTTCAGCGTTATGCCTGTTGGTAGAAAAACCCCTGGTACTAGATACACCATACGCAATATATCTGCTGAAAATTTAACTCCTGTAAGCTATAATAGGAGTTTGAGGACTCTATATTGTAATACAATTTTATATTATACGTGTTTTTCATAGTTTCTTCTTATGTAGTGTCATATCATGTAATCGAAGGAAATATACCTTATGATAATGCTTTATACCCCAAAATGTGTTCTTTTCAATGGTTTTAGCTAGTTATTGGTGATATATAGCTGTATTCTACAAATCGAAGTACAATCCTTTTTTTAGAATAATTTGGACCTATAAGTGGCATACTTTACATTAAGCTATAAATAAAGAGTAAGAGGGTATTATTGTGATATAACCGTATATTGCAAGCGGTATTTCAATAGTTTTTCTTGGTTAAAACTGTAGCGTTAATTTGTATATATAGCAAGTAGTTTACTTATCATATTGCTATAAACCCATAAAATGTAGTGTTTTCAATCAATGATATTATCTTTTATCGTGATATATCTCTCTTTCCTACAAATTTGAAGTATAAAATCCCTTTTTTAGAACAATTTTGCACCTATTAGTAGCTTACATTACATTAAGCTATTAATAGAAGAGTAAGCAGTATTTAGTGTTATATAAGGTACTATTGTAGGCGTTTTTTTTCAGAGTTTTCTTCTAAACTGTAGCGTTATTGTATAAATACAAGTATTTTTTACATATATATTGCTATAACCATAAATGTAATAATTTCAATTTTTTTAGCAGTTATCGGTGATATTACTGTTTCCTACAATTGAAGTAAAAAATCCTCTTTTAGAATATTTGCACTATAATTCTTACTTACATTAAGCTATTAAATACAGGTAAGAGGTTTATTTTTATTGTGATATAACGGTATATTGCAAGCGTTTTTCATAATTTCATTGTAACCGTAGTCCCAGTTTTTTTATATATACAAGTAGTTTTAACTTAGCTTTGGCTAATAAACCCATAAAATGTAGTGTTTTCAAGATCTTAGCTATTTATCGGTGATATAAACAGCTGTTTTCCTACAAATTGAAGGTAAACATCCTCTTTTTAGAATAATTTGCACCTATAGTAGCCTTACATTACATTAAGCTTATAATTAGATGACGTAAGAGGTTATTTATTGTGAGTATAACGGTATACATTGCAAGCGTGTTTTTCATAGTTTTTCTAAACTGTAGCTTATTGTATATATACAAGGTAGTTTACTTATTTATATTGCGATAAATCCCAATAAAGGTAGTGTTTTCCAATGATTCTAGCTAGTTATCAGTGATATATACTTTTTCCCTAAAATTTGAGGTACAAATCCCTTTTTGTAGGAATAATATGCGCCTATAGTAGCTTACATACATTAAGCTATTACATGAGAGTAAGAGGGTTATTTATTGTGATATAAACGTATAATTGCAAGCGTTTTTCATAGTTTCTTTAAACTGTAGCGTTAGTGTATATCAGACAAGTAGTTTTATCTTATCATATTGCTATAAACCCATAAAATGTAGTGTTTTTTCATTAGTTTCGCTAGTTTATCATTGAAGAGTGGTTTTTTTCTACAAATTAAGTATATTCTTATATCTGTACTAAATAGCTTTTTATATTTGGCTACAACCTATATTTTATAAAATTAATAGCTAAAACTATGTCTTTTCATGACATGTTATGATATCATTTTACTCTTAAAAACAAGGTTTTTTCAAGATTTAATGTATTTTTGAAATGCTAAATAATGTCGAAATTTACAATTATTCAGCACTTTAACACACTATTTTACAATGTTATCAGTTAAAAAATAGGAATTTTTCATGATACTTAGGTATCAATTTAATCTTAAAAAAAAAACCGTTTTTCAAGTGTTTTGAATGTATTTTTGAAGCCTAAAAAAATGTCGAAATTTGACTTATTCAGCACTTTTACACACTTTTTTCCAATATTATGAGCTTAAAATATTTATTTTTCATGATACTTTATGTATCATTTTATTTCTTAAAACAGCGTTTTTTCAGTGTTTTAATGTAGTTTTGAAGGTCTAAAAAAATGTCGAACAATTTGACTTATTCAGCTATGTTTTGATAGAAGAAATTCAAATGTGACTTATAGTTGTTTTTCGTTAGAAAATTTGCTATTTTAAACTACTGGTAGCGCTTATAATAGGCAGTTTTAGTGACTCTATATTGGTGATAGAATTGTATATTCTACGTGTTTTTCATAGTTTTCCTTCTTAATTGTATTGTTATATCACTTAATAGAAGGAATTTACCTTATGATAAGCTTTATACCCACAAAATGGTGTCTTCAATGATTTTGGCTAGTATCGTGATATATAGCTTGTTTTCTCTACAAATTGAAGTAAAGAATCCTTTTTTTAGAATATTTGCACTATAAGTAGCTTACATTACATTAAAGTACTACATAATAGAAAGTAAGAGGTTATTTACTTTTGATATAACGTATATTGCACCGTTTTTCATAGTTTCTTGTAAACTGTAGCGTATTGTGTATAATATACACGTGTGATACTTATTATATTGCTATAACACATAAAATGTCGTGTTTTCAATGATTGTAGCGAGTTATCAGTGATATATAGCTGTTTTCCCTACACTTGGAAGTCATAAAATCCTCTTTTTTGATAATTTGCACCTATAATAGCTTACATTACTTAAGCTATTAAATATAAGTAATCAAGGTTTTTATTGTGATATAAACGGTAATTGCAAGTCGTTTTTCATAGTTTTCTTCTAAACTGTAGCGTTATTGTATATATACAAGTATTTTTACTTATTATATTGCTATAACCCATAAAATGTAATAATTTCAATGATTTTAGCTAGTTATCGGTGATATATAGCTGTTTTCCTACAAATTGAAGTATAAATCCTCTTTTAGAATAATTTGCACCTATAAGTAGCCTACATTACATTAAGCTATTAAATACTATAGCTAGTAAGAGGGTTTTTTATTGTGATATAACGGTATATTGCAGCGTTTTTTTATAGTTTCTTGTAAACTGTAGGGTTTTTGTATATATACAAGTAGTTTTACTTATCATATTGCTATAAACCCATAAAATGTAGTTTTTTCAATGATCTTAGCTATTTATCGGGATATACAGCTGTTTTCCTACAAATTGAAGTGTAAAATCCTCTTTTAGAATAATTTGCACCTATAAGTAGCTTACATTACATTAACTAATAAATAGAAGAGTAAGAGGTTATTTATTGTGATATAAACGGGATATTGCAAGCGTTTTTCATAGTTTCTTCTAAAATGTAAACGTTATTGTATATATACGGTAGTTTTACTTATTTTATTGGGTATAAACCCATAAATGTATGTTTTCAATGATTTTAGCTAGTTTCAGTGATATATAGCTGTTTTCCTACAAATTGAAGTACAAAATCCTCTTTTTAGAATAATAGCACCTATAAGTAGCTTACATTACATTAAGCTATTAAAAATAGAAGAGTAAGAGGGTTATTTTTTTGTGATATAACGGTATATTGCAAGCGTTTTTTCATAGTTTCTTGTAAACTGTAGCGTTATTGTATATATACAAGTAGTTTTACTTATCATATTGCTATAAACCCATAAAATGTAGTGTTTTCAATGATTTTTGCTAGTTATCAGTGAAGAGTGGTTTTTTTTTCTACAAATTTAAGTATATTTCTTTATATCTGTAGCTAAATAGCTTTTTATATTTGCTACAACTATATTTTACAAAATTAATAGCTAAAAATATGTTTTTTCATGAAATTAGATATCAATTTTAATCTCAAAAAAAAATGTTTTTACAAGAATTTTAATGTTATTTTTGAAATGCTAAATAATGTCGAATTTTACATTATCAGCACTTTTACACAACTATATTTTACAATGTTATGAGCTAAAAATATGAATTTTCATGAAATTAGGTATCAATTTTAATCTTAAAAACAACGTTTTTTTCAAGTGTTTTAATGTATTTTTGAAAGCCTAAAAAAATGTCGAAATTTGACATTATCAGCACTTTTACACAACTATATTTTACAATATTATGAGCTTAAAATATGTATTTTTCATGTAATTTATGTATCAATTTTATTCTTAAAAACAACGTTTTTTCAAGTGTTTTAATGTATTTTTGAAGGGCTAAAAAATGTCGAAAATTGACATTATTCAGCCCTTTTAGAAGAAATAGAAATAGAGATTAGATAGAGAAATTCAAAATGTGGAATTATAGTTGTGTTCATTAGAAATTGCTATTTAAACTACTGTAACCTTATAATAGGAGTTTGAGACTCTATATTGTGATACAATTGTATATTATACGTGTTTTTCATAGTTTCTTCTTAATTGTAGTGTTATATCATTAATAGAAGTTATATACCTTATGATAATGCCTTATACCAACAAAATGTGTTCTTTTCAATGGTTTTAGCTAGTTATTGGTGATATATAGCTGTATTGCTACAAATTGAAGTATACAATCCTTTTTTTAGAATAATTTGGACCTATAAGTAGCTTACTTTACATTAAGCTAATAAATAGAAGAGTAAGAGGGTATTTATTGTGATATAACGGTATATTGCAAGCGTTTTTCATAGTTTTGTAAAATGTACGTTATTGTATATATACAAGTAGTTTTACTTATCATATTGCCATAAACCATAAAATGTAGTGTTTTCAATGATATTAGCTATTTATCGGTGATATATAGCTATTTTCCTACAAAATTTAAGTATAAAATCCTCTTTTAGAACAATTTTCACCATTAGTAGCTTACATTACATTAAGCTATTAAATAGAAGAGTAAGAGGTTATTATTTTATATAACGGTATATTGCAGGCGTTTTTCATAGTTTCTTCTAAAACTGTAGCGTTATTTTAAATATACAAGTATTTTTACTTTATATTGCTATAAACCCATAAATTTAATAATTTCAAGATTTTAGTAGTTATCAGTGATATATAGCTGTTTTCCTACAAATTTAAGTATAAAATCCTCTTTTTAGAATAATTTGACCTATAAGTAGCTTACATTACATTAAACTATTAAAAAAGAAGAGTAAGAGGTTATTTATTGTGATATAACGGTATATTGCAAGCGTTTTCATAGTTTCTTGTAAAAAATGTAGCATTTTTGTATATATACCCAAATAGTTTTACTTATCATATTTCTATAAAACCATAAAATGTAAATGTTTTCAATGATCTTAGCTATATATCGGTGATATACAGCTGTTTTCCTACAAATTGAAGTGTAAAAACGTCTTTAGAATAATTTGCACCTATAAGTAGCTTACATTACATTAAGCTAATAAATAGAAGAGGCAGAGGTTATTTATTGTGAATAAACGGTATATTGCAAGCGTTTTTCATAGTTTCTTGTAAATGTAGCGTTTTGTATATATACAAGTAGTTTACTTATCATATTGCTATAAACCCATAAAATGTAGTGTTTTCAATGATCTTAGCTATTTATCGGTGATATAACAGCTGTTTTTCCCACAAATTGAAGTATAAAATCCTCTTTTAGCATAATTTGCACCTATAAGTAGCTTACATTACATTAAGCTATTAATAGAAGAGTAAGAGGTTTTTTTATTGTGATATAACGGTATATTTCAAGAGTTTTTCATAGTTTCTTGTAAACTGTAGCGTTATTGTATATATACAAGTACTTTTTCTTATCATATTTCTATAAACCCAAAAAATTGTAGTGTTTTCAATGATTTTAGCTAGTTATCAGTGAAGAGTTGTTTTTTCTACAATTGAAGTATATTTCTTTATATCTGTAGCTAAATAGCTTTTTATATTTGCTGCAACTATATTTTACAAAATTAATAGCTAAAAATATGTATTTTTCATAAAATTTATGTATCATTTAATCTTAAAAACAACGTTTTTTCAAGTGTTTTAATGTATTTTTGAAAGCCTAAAAAATGTCGAAATTTGACATTATTCAGCACTTTTACACAACTATATTTACAATATTATGAGCTTAAAATATGTATTTTTCATGTAATTTATGTATCAATTTTATTCTTTAAACCAACGTTTTTCAAGTGTTTTAATGTATTTTTGAAGGGCTAAAAAATGTCGAAAATTGACATTTTCAGCCCTTTTAGAAGAAATAGAGATAGAGATTAGATAGAGAAATTCAAAATGTGGAATTATAGTTGTTTTCGTAAGAAATTGCTATTTTAAACTACTGTAAGCTTATAATAGGAGTTTGAAACTCTATATTGTGATACAATTGTATATTATACGTGTTTTTCATAGTTTCTTCTTAATTGTAGTGTTATATCATTAATAGAAGGAATATACCTTATGATAATGCTTTATACCCACAAAATGTGTTCTTTTCAATGGTTTTAGCTAGTTATTGGTGATATATAGCTGTATTCCTACAAATTGAAGTATACAATCCTTTTTTTAGAATAATTTGCACCTATAAGTAGCTTACATTACATTAAGCTAATAAATAGAAGAGTAAGAGGGTATTTATTGTGATATAACGGTATATTGCAAGCGTTTTTCATAGTTTCTTGTAAACTGTAGCGTTATTGTATATATACAAGTAGTTTTACTTATCATATTGCTATAAACCCATAAAATGTAGTGTTTTCAATGATATTAGCTATTTATCGGTGATATATAGCTATTTTCCTACAAATTGAAGTATAAAATCCTCTTTTTAGAACAATTTGCACCTATTAGTAGCTTACATTACATTAAGCTATTAAATAGAGGAGTAAGAGGTTATTTATTGTGATATAACGGTATATTGCAAGCGTTTTTCATAGTTTCTTGTAAACTGTAGCGTTATTGTATATATACAAGTAGTTTTACTTATCATATTGCTATAAACCCAAAAAATGTAGTGTTTTCAATGATTTTAGCTAGTTATCAGTGAAGAGTTGTTTTTTCTACAAATTGAAGTATATTTCTTTATAACTGTAGCTAAATAGCTTTTTATATTTGCTACTAATTTTACAAATTAATAGTAAAAATGTATTTTTCAGAAATTTAGATATCAATTTTAACATAAACAATGTTTTTTCAAATATTTTATGTATTTTGAAATGCTAAAAATGTCAAAATTTGACATGATTTAGTACTTTTACCAACTAGTTTTTCAATTTATGAGCTTAAAAAAAGTTTTTTCATGAAATTTATGTACAATTTTATTCTTAAAAAAAAACGTTTTTTAAGTGTTTTAATTATTTTTTAAGGGGTAAAAAATGCGAAAATTACATTATTTAGCCCTTTTTATGATAGAGAAATTCAAAATGTGGTTTTTTAGTTTTTTTCGTTTGAAATTTCTATTTTGAATACTGTAATCTTTTAAAAAGGAGTTTTTAGACTCTAATTGTGATCAATTTTATATTTTACTGTTTTTCATAATTTCTTCTTAAATTTTGTGTTAATCAAATAGAAGGAATTTACCCTTTTGATAAAGCTTTATACCCCCAAAATGTTTCTTTTAATGATTTTTTGTATTTTCGGGGATATTAGGGTTTTTCCCACAAATTAAGTATACAAACCTTTTTTTTGAATAATTTTGACTATAAGTAGCTTTACAACATTAAGCAATTTAAAAAAAGAGTAAGAGGTTTTTTTTGAATATAAAGGGATATGCAAACGTTTTTTTAGTTTTTTGAAACTGTTGCGTTATTGTTATTACAAAGAGTTTTTTCTTATCTATTTCTATAAACCCCTAAAATGTGGTTTTTTAAGATATTGCTTTTATCGGGGATATATAAACTGTTTTCCTACAAATTGAAGATAAAACCTCTTTTAGAATAATTTGCACCCTTTAAATAGTTACATTTTTAACAGTAAATAAAGAGTAAGAGGTTTTTTATTGTGAATAAAAGGGATATTGAACGTTTTTTTATAGTTTTTTCTAAATGTAGCGTTTTTTGAAATACAATAGTTTTTCTTATTATATTGCTTAAACCCCTAAATTTGGTTTCAATGATTTAGTAGTTATCAGTGATATATAGCTGTTTTCCCACAAAAGAAGTATAAAATCCTCTTTTTTTAGCTAAATTGGGACCCAAGTAGCTTTCAAAATTTAAACTATTAAATAAAAGAGTAAAAAGGGTTAAATTTTTTGTGATATAACGGGATATTGCAAGGTTTTTCTAGTTTTTTGTAAACGTAGCGTTTTTGTAATATACAAGTCTTTTACTTATATATTGCTATAAACCCAAAAAATGTAGTTTTCAAAAGATTTTTCTAGTTTTCAGTGAGAGTTTTTTTTTTCTCAAAAAGAAGTAATTTCTTATATCCGTATTAAAAAAAGCTTTTATATTTTTGCAACTATATTTACAAAATTAAAAGCTAAAATATTATTTTTATAAAATTTTGTATCAATTTAAACTTAAAAACAACGTTTTTTCAAGTGTTTTTAAAGTATTTTGAAAGCCTAAAAAATGTCGAAATTGCATTATTTAGCACTTTTTCCAATATATTTTACAATATATTTGGGTTAAAATATGTATTTTCATGTAATTTATGTATCAATTTTTTTCTTAAAACAACGTTTTTTCAAGGGTTTTTAAAGTATTTTGAGGGCTAAAAAAAAGTTTAAAATTGACATTTTCAGCCCTTTTTGAAAAAATAGGAAGAGATTAGATAGAGAAATTTAAAATGTGGATTATAGTTTTTCGTTGAAAATTGCTATTTTAAAAATACTGTAAGCTTATAATGGAGTTTTAGGGCTCTAATTGGATACAATTGTATATTATAGGTTTTTTATAGTTTCTTCTTTTTTAGTGTTATATCATTAATAAAGGGGAAAATACCTTATAAAAAGCTTATACCCACAAAATGTGTTTTTTCAAAGGTTTTAGCTATATTGGGGATATATAGTGTATTTCACAAAAAGAAGATCAATCCTTTTTTAGAATAATTTTGGGCCTTAAGTAGCATACTTTACATTAAGCTAATAAATAGAAAAGGGAAGAGGGTATTTTTGTGTATAAAGGTATTTGCAAGCGTTTTTCATAGTTTTTGAAACGTAGCGTTATTTTTTATTACAAGTAGTTTTACTACATATGCTATAAACCCCCAAAATGTAGTGTTTTTTAAAATATTAGTATTTTTCGGTGATAATAGCATTTTCCTACAAATTTAAGTATAAAATCCTCTTTTTGAAAAAATTTCACCTATTAGTAGTTTTCATTACATTAACTATTAAATAGAAAATTTAAAAGGGTTTTTTATTTTGGGTAAACGGTATATTGCAGGCTTTTTCATAGTTTCTTCTAAACTGTACGATTGTATATAACAAGAGTTTTATATTTTATTCTTAAACCCATAAAAATGTAATAAATTTTAATTTTTTAGCTAGTTACGGGATATATAGCGTTTCCACAAATTTAATAAAAAAAAACCTCTTTTGAATAATTGCACCTATAAGTACTTACATTACATTTTGCTTTAAAAAGAAAAGAGGGTTTTTTTGTGATATAACGGTAATTGCAAGCGTTTTATAGTTTTTTGAAACGTAGCGTTTTTTTATATATACAAGTAGTTTTTCTACTTTTTCTTAAAACCCATAAAAATAGTGTTTTTAATGATTTTTCTATTTATCGGGGTATCAGCTTTTTCCTACAAAATTGAAGTGTAAAACCTCTTTTTTAAAAATTTTCACCATAAGTGCTTACATTTCATTAAGCTTATAAATAGAAGAGTAAAAGGTATTTATTGTGATATAACGGTATATTTTCAAGGTTTTTTCATAGTTTTTTCTAAATGTAGCGTTTTTGAATATACAGTAGTTTTATTATTTTATTGCATAAACCCATAAATGTAGGTTTTCAAAGTTTTTAGCTAGTTATCAGTGATATATAGCTGTTTTCCTACAAATTTAGGTACAAAATCCTCTTTTTAAATAATATGCACCTATAAGTAGCTTACTTACATTAAACTATTAAATGAAGAGTAAAAGGTTATTTTTTTGTATATAACGGTATTTGCAAGCGTTTTTTCAAGTTTTTTTGTAAACCTTTGCTTATTGTATATATACAATTTTTATTTTCATTTGCTATAAAACCCATAAAATGGTGTTTTCAATGATTTTGTAGTTTATCAGTGAAGAGTGGTTTTTTTTTTTACAAATTTAAGTATATTTTTTATATCGTAGCTAAAAAAGCTTTTAATTTGCTACAACTATTTTTTAAAATTAATATAAAAAAAAAGTATTTTTTTTGAAATTTAGATATCAATTTTTAAACTTAAAAAAAAGTTTTTTCAAGAATTTTAAATGTATTTTGAAATGCTAAAAAATGTGAAATTTTTTCATTATTTAGCACTTTTACAAACTATATTTACAATTTATCATTTAAAAATATGAATTTTTTATGAAATTTTAGGATCAATTTTTAACTTAAAAAAAACTTTTTTTAAGGTTTTTAAAGTATTTTTTTTAAAAACCTAAAAAATGTCGAAAAAATTTAATTATTTAGCCTTTTTTTAAAAAATATATTTTCCAAATTATGACTTAAAAATATTTTTTTTATGAAATTTTTGTATCAATTTTATCCTTGAAAACAACGTTTTTTCAAGTGTTTTAATGTATTTTTGAAGGGCTAAAAAATGTCGAAAATTGACATTATTCAGTTTTTTTTTTTGATAGAGAAATTCAAAATGTGGAATTATAGTTGTTTTCGTTAGAAATTGCTATTTTAAACTACTGTAAGCTTATAATAGGAGTTTGAGACTCTATATTGTGATAGAATTGTATATTATACGTGTTTTTCATAGTTTCTTCTTAATTGTATTGTTATATCATTAATAGAAGGAATTTACCTTATGATAATGCTTTATACCCACAAAATGTGTTCTTTTCAATGATTTTAGCTAGTTATCGGTGATATATAGCTGTTTTCCTACAAATTGAAGTAAACAATCCTTTTTTTAGAATAATTTGCACTTATAAGTAGCTTACATTACATTAAGCTAATAAATAGAAGAGTAAGAGGTTATTTATTGTGATATAACGGTATATTGCAACCGTTTTTCATAGTTTCTTGTAAACTGTAGCGTTATTGTATATATACAAGTAGTGATACTTATTATATTGCTATAAACCCATAAAATGTAGTGTTTTCAATGATTGTAGCTAGTTATCAGTGATATATAGCTGTTTTCCTACAAATTGAAGTATAAAATCCTCTTTTTTGAATAATTTCCACCTATAAGTAGCTTACATTACATTAAGCTATTAAATAGAAGAGTCAGAGGTTATTTATTGTGATATAACGGTATATTGCAAGCGTTTTTCATAGTTTCTTCTAAACTGTAGCGTTATTGTATATATACAGGTAGTTTTACTTATTATATTGCTATAAACCCATAAAATGTAGTGTTTTCAATGATTTTAGCTAGTTATCAGTGATATATAGCTGTTTTCCTACAAATTGAAGTACAAAATCCTCTTTTTAGAATAATATGCACCTATAAGTAGCTTACATTACATTAAGCTATTAAATAGAAGAGTAAGAGGTTATTTATTGTGATATAACGGTATATTGCAAGCGTTTTTTATAGTTTCTTGTAAACTGTAGCGTTATTGTATATATACAAGTAGTTTTACTTATCATATTGCTATAAACCCATAAAATGTAGTGTTTTCAATGATTTTAGCTAGTTATCAGTGAAGAGTGTTTTTTTCTACAAATTGAAGTATATTTCTTTATATCTGTAGCTAAATAGCTTTTTATATTTGCTACAACTATATTTTACAAAATTAATAGCTAAAAATATGTATTTTTCATGAAATTTAGATATCAATTTTAATCTTAAAAACAATGTTTTTTCAAGAATTTTAATGTATTTTTGAAATAATAAATAATGTCGAAATTTTGCATTATTCAGCACTTTTACACAACTATATTTTACAATGTTATGAGCTAAAAATATAAATTTTGCATGAAATTTAGGTATCAATTTTAATTTTAAAAACAACGTTTTTTCAAGTGTTTTAATGTATTTTTGAAAGCCTAAAAAATGTCGAAATTTGACATTATTCAGCACTTTTACACAACTATATTTTACAATATTATGAGCTTAAAATATGTATTTTTCATGTAATTTATGTATCAATTTTATTCTTAAAAACAACGTTTTTTCAAGTGTTTTAATGTATTTTTGAAGGGCTAAAAAATGTCGAAAATTGACATTATTCAGCTCTTTTTTTGATAGAGAAATTCAAAATGTGGAATTATAGTTGTTTTCGTTAGAAATTGCTATTTTAAACTACTGTAAGCTTATAATAGGAGTTTGAGACTCTATATTGTGATACAATTGTATATTATACGTGTTTTTCATAGTTTCTTCTTAATTGTAGTGTTATATCATTAATAGAAGGAATTTACCTTATGATAATGCTTTATACCCACAAAATGTGTTCTTTTCAATGATTTTAGCTAGTTATATGTGATATATAGCTGTTTTCCTACAAATTGAAGTATACAATCCTTTCTTTTAGAATAATTTGCACCTATAAGTAGCTTACATTACATTAAGCTATTAAATAGAAGAGTCAGAGGTTATTTATTGTGATATAACGGTATATTGCAAGCGTTTTCATAGTTTCTTGTAAACTGTAGCGTTTTTGTATATATACAAGTAGTTTTACTTATCATATTGCTATAAACCCATAAAATGTAGTGTTTTCAATGATCTTAGCTATTTATCGGTGATATACAGCTGTTTTCCTACAAATTGAAGTGTAAAATCCTCTTTTTAGAATAATTTGCACCTATAAGTAGCTTACAGAACATTAAGCTAATAAATAGAAGAGTAAGAGGTTATTTATTGTGATATAACGGTATATTGCAAGCGTTTTTCATAATTTCTTCTAAACTGTAGCGTTATTGTATATATACAGGTAGTTTTACTTATTATATTGCTATAAACCCATAAAATGTAGTGTTTTCAATGATTTTAGCTAGTTATCAGTGATATATAACTGTTTTCCTACAAATCGAAGTACAAAATCCTCTTTTTAGAATAATATGCACCTATAAGTAGATTACATTACATTAAGCTATTAAATAGAAGAGTAAGAGTTTATTTATTGTGATATAACGGTATATTGCAAGCGTTTTTCATAGTTTCTTGTAAACTGTAGCGTTATTGTATATATACAAGTAGTTTTACTTATCATATTGCTATAAACCCATAAAATGTAGTGTTTTCAATGATATTAGCTATTTATCGGTGATATATAGCTATTTTCCTACAAATTGAAGTATAAAATCCTCTTTTTAGAACAATTTGCACCTATTAGTAGCTTACATTACATTAAGCTATTAAATAGAAGAGTAAGAGGTTATTTATTGTGATATAACGGTATATTGCAGGCGTTTTTCATAGTTTCTTCTAAACTGTAGCGTTATTGTATATATACAAGTAGTTTTACTTATTATATTGCTATAAACCCATAAAATGTAATAATTTCAATTATTTTAGCTAGTTATCGGTGATATATAGCTGTTTTCCTACAAATTGAAGTAAAAAATCCTCTTTTTAGAATAATTTGCACCTATAAGTAGCTTACATTACATTAAGCTATTAAGTCGAAGAGTAAGAGGTTATTTATTGTGATATAACGGTATATTGCAAGCGTTTTTCATAGTTTCTTGTAAACTGTAGCGTTATTGTATATATACAAGTAGTTTTACTTATCATATTGCTATAAACCCATAAAATGTAGTGTTTTCAATGATTTTAGCTAGTTATCAGTGAAGAGTGGTTTTTTTCTACAAATTGAAGTATATTTCTTTAAATCTGTAGCTAAATAGCTTTTTATATTTGCTACAACTATATTTTATAAAATTAATAGCTAAAAATATGTATTTTTCATGAATTTTAGATATCAATTTTAATCTTAAAAACTATGTTTTTTCAAGAATTTTAATGTATTTTTGAAATGCTAAATAATGTCGAAATTTTACATTATTCAGCACTTTTACACAACTATATTTTACAATGTTATCAGTTAAAAATATGAATTTTTCATGAAATTTAGGTATCAATTTTAATCTTAAAAAAAACGTTTTTTCAAGTGTTTTAATGTATTTTTGAAAGCCTAAAAAATGTCGAAATTTGATATTATTCAGCACTTTTACACAACTATATTTTCCAATATTATGAGCTTAAAATATGTATTTTTCATGTAATTTATGTATCAATTTTATTCTTAAAAACAACGTTTTTTCAAGTGTTTTAATGTATTTTTGAAGGGCTAAAAAATGTCGAAAATTGACATTATTCAGCTCTTTTTTTTTATAGAGAAATTCAAAATGTGGAATTATAGTTGTTTTCGTTAGAAATTGCTATTTTAAACTACTGTAAGCTTATAATAGGAGTTTGAGACTCTATATTGTGATAGAATTGTATATTATACGTGTTTTTCATAGTTTCTTCTTAATTGTATTGTTATATCATTAATAGAAGGAATTTACCTTATGATAATGCTTTATACCCACAAAATATGTTCTTTTCAATGATTTTAGCTAGTTATCGGTGATATATAGCTGTTTTCCTACAAATTGAAGTAAACAATCCTTTTTTCAGAATAATTTGCACTTATAAGTAGCTTACATTACATTAAGCTAATAAATAGAAGAGTAAGAGGTTATTTATTGTGATATAACGGTATATTGCAACCGTTTTTCATAGTTTCTTGTAAACTGTAGCGTTATTGTATATATACAAGTAGTGATACTTATTATATTGCTATAAACCCATAAAATGTAGTGTTTTCAATTATTGTAGCTAGTTATCAGTGATATATAGCTGTTTTCCTACAAATTGAAGTATAAAATCCTCTTTTTTGAATAATTTGCACCTATAAGTAGCTTACATTACATTAAGCTATTAAATAGAAGAGTCAGAGGTTATTTATTGTGATATAACGGTATATTGCAAGCGTTTTTCATAGTTTCTGCTAAACTGTAGCGTTATTGTATATAAACAGGTAGTTTTACTTATTATATTGCTATAAACCCATAAAATGTAGTGTTTTCAATGATCTTAGCTATTTATCGGTGATATACAGCTGTTTTCCTACAAATTGAAGTATAAAATCCTCTTTTTAGCATAATTTGCACCTATAAGTAGCTTACATTACATTAAGCTATTAAATAGAAGAGTAAGAGGTTATTTATTGTGATATAACGGTATATTGCAAGAGTTTTTCATAGTTTCTTGTAAACTGTAGCGTTATTGTATATATACAAGTACTTTTACTTATCATATTGCTATAAACCCAAAAAATGTAGTGTTTTCAATGATTTTAGCTAGTTATCAGTGAAGAGTTGTTTTTTCTACAAATTGAAGTATATTTCTTTATATCTGTAGCTAAATAGCTTTTTATATTTGCTGCAACTATATTTTACAAAATTAATAGCTAAAAATATGTATTTTTCATAAAATTTATGTATCAATTTTAATCTTAAAAACAACGTTTTTACAAGTGTTTTAATGTATTTTTGAAAGCCTAAAAAATGTCGAAATTTGACATTATTCAGCACTTTTACACAACTATATTTTACAATATTATGAGCTTAAAATATGTATTTTACATGTAATTTATGTATCAATTTTATTCTTTAAACCAACGTTTTTTCAAGTGTTTTAATGTATTTTTGAAGGGCTAAAAAATGTCGAAAATTGACATTATTCAGCCCTTTTAGAAGAAATAGAGATAGAGATTAGATAGAGAAATTCAAAATGTGGAATTATAGTTGTTTTCGTTAGAAATTGCTATTTTAAACTACTGTAAGCTTATAATAGGAGTTTGAGACTCTATATTGTGATACAATTGTATATTATACGTGTTTTTCATAGTTTCTTCTTAATTGTAGTGTTATATCATTAATAGAAGGAATATACCTTATGATAATGCTTTATACCCACAAAATGTGTTCTTTTCAATGGTTTTAGCTAGTTATTGGTGATATATAGCTGTATTCCTACAAATTGAAGTATACAATCCTTTTTTTAGAATAATTTGGACCTATAAGTAGCTTACATTACATTAAGCTAATAAATAGAAGAGTAGGAGGGTATTTATTGTGATATAACGGTATATTGCAAGCGTTTTTCATAGTTTCTTGTAAACTGTAGCGTTATTGTATATATACAAGTAGTTGTACTTATCATATTGCTATAAACCCATAAAATGTAGTGTTTTCAATGATATTAGCTATTTATCGGTGATATATAGCTATTTTCCTACAAATTGAAGTATAAAATCCTCTTTTTAGAACAATTTGCACCTATTAGTAGCTTACATTACATTAAGCTATTAAATAGAAGAGTAAGAGGTTATTTATTGTGATATAACGGTATTATGCAGGCGTTTTTCATAGTTTCTTCTAAACTGTAGCGTTATTGTATATATACAAGTAGTTTTACTTATTATATTGCTATAAACCCATAAAATGTAATAATTTCAATGATTTTAGCTAGTTATCGGTGATATATAGCTGTTTTCCTACAAATTGAAGTATAAAATCCTCTTTTTAGAATAATTTGCACCTATAAGTAGCTTACATTACATTAAGCTATTAAATAGAGGAGTAAGAGGTTATTTATTGTGATATAACGGTATATTGCAAGCGTTTTTCATAGTTTCTTGTAAACTGTAGCGTTATTGTATATATACAAGTAGTTTTACTTATCATATTGCTATAAACCCAAAAAATGTAGTGTTTTCAATGATTTTAGCTAGTTATCAGTGAAGAGTTGTTTTTTCTACAAATTGAAGTATATTTCTTTATAACTGTAGCTAAATAGCTTTTTATATATGCTACTAATTTTACAAAATTAATAGCTAAAAATATGTATTTTTCATGAAATTTAGATATCAATTTTAATCTTTTAAAAAATTTTTTTTCAAAATTTTTAAAGTATTTTTTTAAATGCAAAAAATTTAAAATTTTTACATGATTCAGTACTTTTACACAACTATGTTTTACAATATTATAGCTTAAAATATGTATTTTTCTGAAATTTTGTTTTATCAATTTTTTTCTTAAAAACAACGTTTTTTTAAGTTTTTAAAGTATTTTTGAAAGGGGTAAAAATGTCGAAAATTGACATTATTCAGCCCTTTTTATGATAGAGAATTCAAAATGTGGATTTTTAGTTTTTTCGTTAGAAAATTTCTATTTGAACTACTGTAAAACTTTAAAAAGGATTTGAGACTCTATATTTTTTACAATTGTATTTATACGTTTTTTCATAATTTCTTCTTAATTTAAGTGTTATATCATTAATAAAGGTTTTCCTTATGATAATGCTTTATACCCTCAAATGTGTTCTTTTCAAAGATTTTACTAGTTTTCGGGGTATTACTTTTTCCTACAAATTGAAGTATACAATCCTTTTTTTTTGAAAAATTTTGACCTATAAATAGCTTCATTCTTAAGCTAATAAATAGAAGAGTAAAAGGTTTTTATTGTAATATCGGTATATTGCAAACGTTTTTCTAGTTTCCTTTTAAACTGTTGCGTTATTGTATATATCAAAGAGTTTTACTTACAAATTTCTATAACCCTAAAAGTAGTGTTTTCAAAGATATTAGCTTTTTCGGTGATATATAGCTGTTTTTCCCCACAAAATTTAAGTATAAAATCCCCTTTTTTGAAAAATTTTTACCTATAAGTAGCTTACATTACATTAAACTAGTAAAAGAAGAGTAAGAGGTTATTTATTGTGATATAACGGTATATTGAAAAAGTTTTTCATAGCTTCTTCTAAAATGTAGCGTTATTGTATTATACAAGTAGTTTTACTTATTATTTCTATAAACCCTAAAATGTAGGTTTTCAATGATTTTACTAGTTATCATATATAAGCTGTTTTTCCTACAAATTGAAAATATAAAATCCTCTTTTTTTGCATAATTTTTCACCATAATAGCTTACTTACATTAAGCATTAAATAAAAAGTAAGAGGTTATTTATTTGTAAACGGGAATTGCAGCGTTTTTTCATAGTTTCTTTAAACTGAGCGTTTTTGTAATTACAAATACTTTTCTTATCATATTTCTATAAACCCAAAAAAAGTTTTTTCAAAATTTTAGCTAGTTATCAGTGACGAGTTTGTTTTTTTTTACAAATTTAAGTATATTTCTTTAATCCCTAGCTAAATAGCTTTTTTTTTATTTGCTGCAACTATATTTTACAAATTAATAGCTAAAAATATGATTTTTCATAAAATTTATGTATCAATTTTAATCTTTAAAAAAAACGTTTTTTCAAGTGTTTTTAAAGTATTTTTGAAAGCCTAAAAAAAGTCGAAAATTTTACATTATTCAGCACTTTTTTCACAAATATATTTTACAATACTATGTGCTTTAAAAAATGTATTTTTCAGTAATTTATGTATCAATTTTATTCTTAAAAAAAACGTTTTTTCAAGTGTTTTTTTAAAGTATTTTTGAAGGCTAAAAAATGTTTAAAATTTTACATATTCGCCCCTTTTAGAAAAAAAAGAATAGAGAAATAGAAAAAACATGAAAAAACCCTAAATATAAATTTATAAAATAGATGAGAAATTCAAAAATTTTGGTTAAGTTTTTCTTAAAATTTTTTATTTTAAATAGAAGCTTATATGGAAGTTTAGACTTTTTTTTTCAAAGTTTTTACTGTTTTTTATAAATTTTTCTAATTGAGGGGTTTTAAACTTATAGAAAATTACCTTATGATACTTTATACCCCCCAAAAATGTGTTTTTTTAATGGTTTAAGCTTTTTATTTTGTAAACTGTAACAAAATTGATAAAACAATTTTTTTTTAAATATTTTACCATAATTTTTTTAATTAGCTAAAAAATGGATAAAGGGTATTTTTTATTAAGTATAAAATTTTTTTAAACTTTCATTGTATTATACAAAATATTTTTTTAAATAGAAAAATAAAGGTTTTTAATGT
>JACEEZ010015199.1:0-20000 GCA_016584305.1 Chionoecetes opilio
AAAACTTCCTTCCCACCCCTACCTCATCCCTCACCCTTCATTACAATCCCCCACCCATTACCCACCCCTCATCACCATTACCCATCACCACACACCCATCACTCACCCATTACCATCACCCCCACACCTATTCCTTCACCATCACCCATCACCCCCCACCCATTTACTCACCATCACCCCACACCCGTTACCCATCACCCCAACCCATTCACTCACCCTTACCATCACCCTACATCAAGGTTTCCTCAATTCTCGCAACCCACTTTGTTTTCACAATTCTCGCTAATAGGCTGCTAAAAAAAAAAGAAAAAAAAAAAGTGATGGGATCATCTCATAAATGGGCTTATGACCTTCCCCTGGTCAACCTGATTCCAAAACTGTGCCATATGAGGTGTTTGCGCCACGGGGGGCGGAACCTATACCACACACACACACAGACACACACACAGACAGACAGACAGACAGACAGACAGACAGACACACTTTCGCTTATATTATGATAGAAGTGTTTGGCGATAAGACTGTGAAGGCAGCTGTGTGTGTGGTGGTGAAAGCGACACTTATTATCATGCTGATAGACGCGTGTTTCCAAATGGTCCCACTTTTATCATATATTATCCACACAGGATATGAATTATCTCTTCGCTGGAAAATAGATAATATAAATTGCGCATTAAGTTGTGGGTACGTTTGAGAGAAAGAAAGAGAGAGAGAGAGAGAGAGAGAGAGAGAGAGAGAGAGAGAGAGAGAGAGAAGAGAGAGGGGAGGAGAGAGAGAGAGAGAGAGAGAGAGAGAGAGAGAGAGAGAGAGAGAGAGAGAGATTTTTTTTTTTTTTTTATAATAATAATAATAATACTTTATTGGCCGTCATGTTACAATTCAGTACAAGGAAATACATGGTGAGTTATATGGCAGGGCCCGATGAGCCAATGCGCCATTACGGGCCTGAATCATTATCTTTAGGTTACATTTCTCTCGCAGTGATGGCCGCAGACAACTCAACATAATATACATAAATTATTATTATACATAAAGAGAGAGAGAGAGAGAGAGAGAGGGGAAGAGAGAGAGAGAGAGAGAGAGAGGAGAGAGAGAGAGAGAGGAGGAGAGAGAGAGAGAGAGAGAGAGAGAGAGAGAGAGAGAGAGAGAGAGAGGCTCATTTCTGCTCACAGTTTCTTCAAGGTAGAAGAACAGGATTTTTTCTTTCTTTCAGCCTCTTGCTTATTTCCACCCAATCCCATTTTCTTTGCGATTGGAAATTTAATGACTGGAAATTATCTTGTCCGGGTTGAATAGTCGATTGTGCCCTCCTCCCTCCTCCTCCTCCTCCTCCTCCTCTCCTCCTCCTCCTCCTCTCCCCTCTCCTCCTCCTCCTCCTCCTCTCCCGATTTGACGCTGCGCCTCCCAAGAAAGCGCCAGGCAAGGCTGCCGCACCACCCTTGAACCTCCACACTGGTGGTGTACGCCATTACAAAACACACATAACATGGGCCTATTCTACAGCACTAACCTACCCCCACAAACTAGTAGTAGTTAGTCCATAGATTACAGCTTTCAACTTCTCACAAATTCCTGCAGTTTTTCTTATTTGCGTGCGTATCACTTCTTTCCGGCCAGTTCGGCTGGAGGATGGGGTGGGTGAGGAGGAGCCTTCTACTTCCTATCCTTTCTCTCTTATCATCTAGTTAGTGTAGTGTAGTTAAAGCAACAGGGCTTGTAAGGACCTAGTCGGTCTGTTGCTGTTTGTGTTTCCTTTGTATCCTTTGGTATTCCTCTAATCTCCTTGCATCATTCGTCTTCAGTTGTTATGCAAAAAAATATTATCGTTAATGATATACACCGGATTTATCTTAGTGTGTGGTGGGGGGGTTGGTTGGGGTGCCCTGCGGGTGCGTGCGTGCCCTGGGGTGGGGGTGCGGGGCGGGGCGTTTCGTGCCGTGCGTTTCTGCGTGGGGTTTCGGGGCGTGGGGTGTGGGGGTGTTTTTGGTGTGGTGTTTTGGCCCTGGGTTGGGGGGGCGGGGGCGTGGCGGGGTTTCGTGCGTGTGTGGCCCTGGGGTGCGGCGTTTCGTGTTGTGGGGTCGGGCCGTGCGTTTCGGGGGGTGGTTTTTGGGGTTTGGTGTCCGTGCGTTTCGTTTCTTTCGTGTGGGGGTTTTTGGGGTTTTCTGCGGTTTCGTGCCTGGGGCGTGCCCTGGCTTTCGTGCGGGGGTGTTTTTGGGTGGGGGTTGGCCTTGGGGGCGGGGTGGGGGGCCCTGCGTGCGCGGGGGGTGGGGGGGTAAAGTTTTTGGGGTGTGTGCGCGTGGGGGTGTGGTTTTTGGGGTGTGTGTTTAGTGGGGGCGGGTTTGGGGCCCCTGCGTGCGTGCCCGGGGTGGGGTGGGGGGTGGGGGGGGTGGGGGGTGGGTTGCGTGCCCCTGCCCTGCGTGCGGGCGTGCCGGGGGGTGGTTGGGGGTGTGGTGGGTTGGGGTGGGGCGTGGGGGTGCCCCTTTTCCCTGCGGTTGGGGGTGCGTTGGCCCCCCGTGTGTGTGGTGGGGGGTGTGTGGTTGGGGTTTTTTTGTGGGGTGTGTGTGTGTTTGTGTGTGTTGTTGGGGTGTTTTGGGTGTTTTGGGGGTGTGTGGTTTTATTAGTTGTATTTTACAAGGGCCTGGGGAAAAAGCTCGAAGGGCCCCCCTTCCATATCAAAATTTATTTTTTTTCAAATTTAAACCTTAAATGGTTTGGGGCCCAAGCCCCCTTGCACCCCCCGGGAGGCCCGGGGCCCCAAAAACCCCCCGGGAAAACCCCCCCCACCCATTAAAAACTGGGTGGACCCGGGGGCCCCCCCCTTCTTCCCGGGGGAAGTTTTTTTTTCCTTTCCCTCCCCTTTCCTTATTTTTTTCTCTCTCCGGGCTTTTCCTTTTCCCCCTCTCCTTCTCTCTCCCCCTCTCTCTCCTCTCTCTTCCCCCTCTCTCTCTTCATCCTCTCCCCCATTGGGAAAAAGGTGAAGGGGGAAGACAAAAAAATGGGACCCCCGGGGCCCCGGGGCCCCGGTCAGTGAAAAGCTTTATCGGGGCCCCCTCTTCCCGCCTCCCCCCCAAAACCCAACCCCCCCGCCCGGCCCCCTCATCTTCCAAAATCGCGGCCCCCCCAAAAATATTGCCCTTCCTCCAAAGGGGGGGAGTAACGGCTTTCATTGTCCCCCCCAAAAAAAATCAGGGGCATAAGGGAGCCCCTTTTAAACCCCGCGACCGTAAAGGGAAAAACAGACGATCCTTTTTTTTTTTTTTTTTTCTCTCTCCCCTCTCTTTTTTCCCCCTTTTCTCCCATTTCCCCCCCCCCTTTTCCCCCCCTTCTCTCCCGTTTTTTTCCCCCCTTATTTTTTCTCTCTCTCTCTCTCTCTCCCCTCCCTCTTCATTATTTTTCCATTCCCCTCCCTGTTTTGCGTGTGCCCCCGAGAAAAAGGGAAAAAGAGAGAGAGAAGGGGAGAAGAGAGGGAGTGAGAAGGGGAGGAGAGAGAGGGGAAACGGGAGATTTGGAAAGGAGGGACGGTTTGGGAAAATGGACCCGGGGGTGTGGGGGTTTTGGGGTGTGTGTGTGTGGGGTGTGTTGGGGTGTGGGGTGTGTGTTTTGGGGGGTGTGTGGGGGGTGTTGGGGTTTTTGTTTTGGTTTTGTGGAAAGAGGTTTCTGCCAAATTTTTAAATTAACACTTTAGACCCAAACCTATTCCTCAAACAGTCCCCCCCCCCTGGCCCCGCTTTCCCCCCAAAGGACCTCTTCACACCTGGCCCCATCCATTTAAAGGGCCCAAAAATTTCTATAATCTCTCCCCACACTTTGCGTTTAACAAAATTTTCCCCTTTCCCCCAAAACACATGTCCTTTTCTTTTAAATTTTCTTAACGCAAAACCCACCCAAAGACCAAAACTAATGATGGGTCCCCCTTCACCCCCTGGAATTTTTTCCACGCGGAAAAACGTAACCCCGCATGGGGTATAGTTTTTACCCTCCGGAGCCCGTCCCCCCCCTTTGGGGCCTCCCCTTTTTACGGAAAAGTTTGGGGGAAAAGTTGGGACCTTTTAAACCCCCACAACCCCCCCCTTCCCTTGTTTTTGAGGGGAACCCGCAAAAAGCCCAAATTTTTTCCCCGTGAAAAAATTTTTTTCCAAAAAACCCAGTAAATGGGCCCTTCCTGCTTAGTTTCCCTTTGTGTTTTTTGGGAAAACCCCCACCCCCCGGGAAGGGCCGGGGTTTTCCCCAAAAACCCCCACAACCCCCGCTTCCCTTCACTGCTGGGTGGACCGGGGGGTCCCGGGTTTTAAAAAAGACCGCCCCCAAAACTCTCTTCCCCTACGCCCGGGGAGCTATTTCCAAACGGGTTTTTCTTTTGGCAAAAACCGCTAGGTTAGGGAAGGTTTTGAAAAAAAGTTTTGGTTTAAAGGGTTTGGTTAGGTAAAAAGTTCGCAATCCCCCGGGAACTTTTTTGGGGGGGTCACAATGAGGTTATTTCAAGAAAAAACCCCGGGGTTAGGTTTTGGAAACCTTTTCCCCCCCCTGCGTAGAGGGCCGCCCGCCCCGCCCTCTCCCGGGGGGAGAGAGAGAGAGGGAGAGGAGGGGAGAGAAGAAGAGAAGGGGGAGGAAAAGAGGGGAGAGTTTAGGAGGGGAGAGATGAAAAGGGAGAGAGAAAAGAGAGGGGGTTCCGGGGGAAGGGGAGGCGGGAGAGAGCCCAATTTTTTTAGTTTTTAAACCTTTTAAAGCTTTCAAAGGTAAATATTGTAAAAGTATCCGAAAAACCCAAATCTGGTTTAATTTGGGAAAATATTTTAAATTTTTGGGTTTTTTATTGCCCAACTGCCATCTTTTTTAAAACAGTCCCCCCCCCCCAAAAGGTTTTTTACAAAGGGCACTCTCTTGTCCTGGGGGGGGGGAGGGGGGCTGGTGGCATTTATGGTGTGCGGGGGGGGGGGGGGGGCTGTTACAAACACACGATTCTTCAGGAGCGTCAACAGGATATGACGCACGCCACACACACACACACAGCGGATTTCTGGTTACCAGATATAGCCTCGGCTTGACACTCCCTGCTCCTGGGGGGCGGAGGGGGGCTGGTAGCTTTTTTGAGGGGGCGGAGGGGGCTGGTAGCTTTTTTGAGGGGGCGGAGGGGGTGGTAGCTTTTTTTGAGGGGGCGGAGGGGGGCTGGTAGCTTTTTTTGAGGGGGCGGAGGGGGGCTGGTTAGCATTTTTGAGGGGGCGGAGGGGGGGCTGGTAGCATTTTTTTGAGGGGGCGGAGGGGGGCTGGTAGCTTTTTTTGAGGGGGCGGAGGGGGGCTGGTACTTTTTTGAGGGGGCGGAGGGGGGCTGGTATAATTTTGGGGGGGCGGAGGGGGGGCTGGTATAATTTTTTGGGGGGGCGGAGGGGGCTGGTATCAATTTTTTGGGGGCGAGAGGGGGGCTGGTTAATTTTTTTGGGGGGCGGGAGGGGGGGCTGGTATAATTTTTGGGGGGCGGAGGGGGGCTGGTATAATTTTTGGGGGCGGAGGGGGGCTGGTATAATTTTTTGGGGACGGAGGGGGGCTGGTATAATTTTTGGGGGGCGGAGGGGGGCTGGTAGAAATTTCTTTTAATGGGGCAGTTTATATATTTTTGTATTAGCATAGTATATATTATATTATTATAGTGACAATATTATTATTTATTATTATTATTATATTATTATTATTATTATAAGTAGTTAGTAGTAGTAGTAGTAGTAGTAGAGTAGTAGTAGTAGTAGTAGTAGTAGTAGTAGTAGATAGTGTCTATATTATTATCACACACACACACACACACACGCACACACACACACCACACACTACACACCACAAACACACACACACACACACACACACAACACACCACACACACATCACACACCACTACGGAGTTCCCCACTACGGGGGAACTCCGTTAGTGTAAGGGTTAGCACGCTCGCCTCACAACCGAGAAGTCCCGGGTTCGATCCCCGGGCGGAGCGAAGACAGACGGGCGGTCTTCTTAAAACCCGAGCCCCTGTCCACCCAGCAGTGAAAATGGGTTCGGGTGTAAAGCCGGGGTTGTGACCCGCCCTCCCGGGGTGGTGCTCCCCCAACACTACACAAGCAGGAATGATTAAATGTACCTATGGAGACGGGGCCACACCACGTGTTCTCAGGCCCTGTAAAATACAACTAGGTTGAATACAACTACATGAATAACACACACACACAACACAGTAGTAGTAGTAGTAGTAGTAGTAGTAGTATAGTAGTAGTAGTAGTAGTAGTAGTAGTAGTTTCTTATCATCATATCGTTTAAAAACTAATTTCCGTCAAATGTCAGAACCAGAACAGATAAAATAAAGGATGCGAGAGAGGAGAGAGTAGAGAGAGAGAGAGAAGAGCGAAGAGAAGAGAGAGAGGAGAGAGAGAGAGAGAGAAGATGACGAAGAGAGGAGAGAGAGAGAGACGAGAGATTGGAGAAGAGAGGATCGACGAGAGAGAGAGAGAGAGAGAGAAAAGGAGAATACTACGTGCATGAAAAGCAGAGGTGAAGGTAAAATTAAGGTCAAAGGAGAGAGAGAGAGAGGAGAGAGAGAGAGATGATGAGAGAGAGGAGAGAGGAGAGAAGGAGACCGAGAGAGAGAGAGAGAGAGAGAGAGAGAGGTCCAGTTAGGAGTCAAGTGAGACAGTAAAATTTAAGTCTAACTTCGACTAGTAAATTAGGAAGGAAGAGGAGGAGGGAGGAGGAGGAGGAGAGGAGGAGGAGGAGGAGGAGGAGGTAGGCTTAGAGAAAAGAATAAAGCAAATGAGCAATAGGAAAACGAGATCAAAAAAGAGAGAGAGAGAGACGACGAGAAGAGAGAGAGAGAGAGAGAGAGAGAGAGAGAGAGATGACGGAGAGGAGAGAGAGAGATGAGAGAGGAGAGAGACGAGAGAGAGAGAGAGAGACGGATCAGAGAGAGAGAGAGAGAGAAACAAAATGAAATCACACGAAATGGGTAACGATAAAAATATGAAAAAAAATAATTAATAATCAAATAAATAAATAAATAAATATATTGATATCAAATTAATGACAGACAAATAAACTCGAATTTTTGTGTTAGTGTTCTCTCTCTCTCTATCTCTCTCTCCTCTCTCTCTCCTCTCTTTCTCTCTTCTTCTCTCTCTCCGCTTTGATGTGCCCTTTTGGTAAAACGATTTTTTATATTATTTATTTATATATATATTTTTTCTACTTAATGTGGTGTTTGTGGTGTTGTCATTGTGTTGTGGTGTGTGTGTGTGCCTGTGTGGTGTGTGTGTGTGTGTTGTGTGGTGTGTGTGTAAAAAATATCTATCTATCTGTGGGTGGGTTGTGTGTGTGTGTGTTGTGTGTGTGGGTAAATAAATACTCTATCTATCTGTGTGTGTGTGTGTGTGTCTGTGCTGTGTGTAGTGTGTGTGTGTGTGTGTGTGTGGTGTGTAGTGTGTGTGTGTGGGGGGTGGGTGTGTGGGGGGGGTGTGTGGGCTGTGGAGTGTTGTTGTGTGTGTGTGTTGTGCATTCTGTGTGTTGTGTTTGGGGTGTGTGTGTGTGTGTGTGCTGTGTGTGTGTGTGGTGTGGGTGGGTGGTGGGTGTGGTGGGGGGGGGGGGGGGGGGGGGGGTTGTGTGGGTTGTGGATGTTGGTGTGTGTGTGTGTGTGTGTGTGTTGTTGTGTGGGTGGGTGGGTGGGTGTGTGGGGGGGGGGTTGTGTGGGTGCTTTGTTTCTGGATGGTGTGGTGTGTGTGTGTGTGTGTGTGTGTTGTGTGTGTGTGTGTGTGCTGGGTGTGTGTGTGTGTGTGTTGTGTGTGTGTGGTGTGTGTGTGTGAGAGATAATTGGAGAAACAAACACAGAAGGAAAAGGAAAAGAAGGGAAGAGGGAACGAAGAGAGAGAATGAGAGATGAGGAGAGAGAGGACGATGATGAGAGATAGAGACGAGAGAGAGAGAGAGGACGACGAGAGAGATGATGAAGAGAGGAGAGAGAGAGATGAAAATCGTTTATTGCCAAAAACCATTGTTTGTTACTTTCAAGTGTTATGGAGTAAGAGTAGTGTAGTAGGTAGTAGTAGTAGTAGTTAGTAGTAGTAGTAGTAGTAGTAGTAGTAAGTAGTAGTAGTAGTGGTATAGTAGTAGTAGTAGTAGTAGTAGTAGTAGTAGTAGTAGTAGTAGTAGTAGTGGTTAGTAGTAGTAGTAGTAGTAGTAGAGTAGTAGTAGTGGTGGTAGTAGTAGTAGTAGTGGTGGTAGTAGTAAGTAGTAGTAGTAGTAGTGTAGTAGTAGTAGTAGTAGTAGTGGTGGTAGTAGTAGTAGTAGTAGTAGTGGTGGTAATAGTAGTAGTAGTAGTAGTGGTAGTAGTAGTAGTAATAGTACTAGTAGTAGTACTAGTAGTACTAGTAGTAGGGGAGCCGGTAGCGGAGTGGTTAGAGTCTCCGACTGGCGTTCTCGGTGACCCGAGTTCGATCCCCGAAGTAAACCAAAAGCTCTCAGCATTCATCTTATCTCTTTTTTTTTTCTGTCTCTCTCTCTCTCTCTCTCCTTTATATATTTCTCTCCTTACTCTCTCTCTCTCTCTCTCCTTTCTTTCTTTTTCATCTACTATTTCTTCTCCCTCCTCCTCCTCTTCCTCCTCCCTCCTCCTCCTCCACACGATGACAATAGTCACGATAATATCACATCCTGGCAATGGTTTATATATACATAGCCTACATACTTTTATACACGTGATAGCCAGTATGTGATATTACCGTGACTATTGTCATCGTGTGGAGGAGGAGGAGGAGGGAGAAGGAAGAGGAGATGAAAAAGAAAGAAAGGAGAGAGAGAGAGAGAGATAAAGGAGAGAGAACTATATAAAGGAGAGAGAAGAGAGAGACCCCGTGTGTCCTTCCCGAATAAAATATCTGTTTCTCTCTCCTTCTCTCTCCTCTGTCTCTCTCTCTCGCTCGTTTCTCTCTCTCTCCTCTCTCTCCTCTTCTTCCTCTCATCCTCCACGACGATGAAAATAGTAACGATAATATCACATACTGGCTATGATGTGTGTAGTGTGTGTGTGTGGGCATATACACCACACAATATAATATATATATATATATATATATATATACGTATATATATATATATATATAGATATATATATATATATTATATATATATATATATAATATATATATAGATATATATATATATATATATATACACATCAGAGCCAGTATGTGATATCGTGAATATTTTCATCGTGTGGAGGATGAAAGGGGAAGAGAGAGGAGGAAGAGAGAGAGAGAGAGAGAGAGAAGAAGAGAGAAGGAAGAGAGAGGAGACCGTGTTGCTTTCCCGCTTAAAAATATTGGGTTAAATCTTCTGCGTAAGCCGCTACTAGACACAGGGAGCACTCGTAGGTTACCAGGAAAGGAAATTGGCAATATTGTAAGTTTTTTTAAGTGTTGCTGAATAGGGTTCGTGCCCATGTGCGCGGAGGTACGAGGAAATTTACCAGAGTTTAACTAGAAGGAAATCGTTTGCTGAATCCCATTCACTTGGATTTGCGAGTTGCCTGAGAGGACACAGGGGCGGGCGGCGGCATGAGCCTCTAATCACAGTGCGTCACTATACAATCCTGCCTGCGCCACCACGGGCACACAAACCATCACAGCCCTCTCAAGTGTGCCTCCAGAGCCTACCATCCGAGCCCTGGGTCACCACTGCCTACAGGCGATCTCAGCCGGGTCACCACTACCTTACAGGCGCTATAGCCCTGTCACCACTGCCTACAGGCGCTATAGCCCTGTGTCCCCACTGCCTACAGGCGCTATAGCCCTGTGTCACCACTGCTACAGGCGCTAAGCCCTTGTCCCCACTGCCTAAGGCGCTATAGCCTGTGGTCACCACTGCCTACAGGCGCTAAGCCCTGTGTGTCACCACTGCCTACAGGCGCTATAGCCCTGTGTCACCCCCACGCCTACAGGCGCTATAGCCCGGGGTCACCACCTGCCTACAGGCGCTATAGCCCTGGGTCACGACTGCCTACAGGGCTTATAGCCCTGTGTCCCCCCCACTGCCTACAGCGCTATAGCCCGCGGTCACCATGCCACTACAGGCGCTATTAGCACTGTGTCCCCACTGACCTACAGGCGCTATAGCCCTGTTCCCCACTGCCTACAGCGCTATAGCCCGGGTCACCACTGGCCTACAGGCGCTAAGCCCTGGGTCACCACTGCATACAGGCGCTATAGCCCTGGCGTCACCACTGCTACAGGCGCTTAGCCCTGGGTCACCACTGCCTAAAGGCGCTATAGCCCTGGGTTCACACTGCCTACAGGCGCATAGCCTGGGTCACCACTGGCCTAAAGGCCGCTATAGTCCCTGGTGGGTCACCACTGCCTACAGGCGCTATAGCCCTGTGTCCCACTGCCTACAGGCAGCTATAGCCCTGTGTCCACCACTGCCTACAGGCGCTATAAGCCCTGTGTTCCCACTGCCTACAGGCGCTATAGCCCTGTGTCCCATGCCTACAGGCGCTATAGGCCCTGGTCACCACTGGCCTACAGGCGCTATTATAAAGCCATGGCGTCACCAGCTTGACCTACAGGCGCATAGCCCTGGGTCACCACTGTACAGGCGCTATAGACCCTGGTTTGCAGGTCACCCACTGCCACAGGCGCTATAGCCCCGGGTACCACTGCCTACAGGCGCTATACCTGGGGCACCACTGCATACAGGAGCTATAGCCCTGGTGTCACCACTGCCTACAGCGCTATAGCCCTGGGGCACCACTGCCTACAGGCGCTATAGCCCTGTGTCCCCACTGCCTACAGGCGCTATAAGCCCTGTCACCACTGCCTACAGGCGAGATTATAGACCTGGGTCAGGGTACACCACTGCCATACAGGCGCGATAGCCTGGTCACCCACTGCTACAGGCGCTTTATAGCCCTGGGTCACCACTGCCTACAGGCGCTTAGCCCTGTGTCCCCACTGCCTACATGCTCTATAGCCTGGGTCACCACTGCCTACAGGCGCCTATAGGCCTGTGTCCCCACTGCATACAGGGCGATATAGCCACTGTTCACCACTGCCCTACGCGCTATAGCCCTGGGTCACCACTGCCTACAGGCGCTATAGCCCTGTCACCACTGCCTACAGGCGCTATAGCCCTGTGTCACCACTGCCTACAGGCGCTATAGCCCTGTCACCACTGCCTACAGGCGCTATAGGCACACACACACACACACACAAAAAAAAAAATTGTAGTAGTAGTAATAGTAGTTATAAATAAAAATTGGTAGTAATAGTAGTAGTAGTAGTAGTAGTAATAGCAGTAGTAGTAGTAGTCATCATCATCATCATTCCTTTATTTCGTATATACTAGTATACAGAGATTCAGTCGATGCATAATATAAAATGATGCCAGGAAAACTGATCAGTAAGGCAAGTGTGACGGTAGGCTACGTGTATAATAACAGAAATAAAACGTGAAGCTCACAGGACTTCAGGGCCATCTCAAAGCATTAAACACAGGACTTCAGGGCCATCTCAAAGCATTAAACACAGGACTTCAGGGCCATCTCAAAGCATTAAACACAGGACTTCAGGGCCATCTCAAAGCATTAAACACAGGGACTTCAGGGCCCATCTCAAGCCTTAAACACGGACTTCAGCGGCCATCTCAAAAAGATTATTAAAACACAGGACTTCAGGGCCCATCTCAAAAGCATTAAAACACAGGACTTCATGGCCATCTCAAAGCATATAAACACAGGACTAAGGGCCATTCTCAAAGCAGTTTAAACACAGGGACCTTCAGGGCCATTCTCAATAGCATTAAACACAGGAGCCTTCAGTGCCCATCTCAAAGCATTAAACACCTAGGACTTCAGGGCCATCTCAAAGCATTAAACACAGGACTTCAGGGCCATCTCAAAGCATTAAACACAGGACTTCAGGGCCATCTCAAAGCATTAAACACAGGACTTCAGGGCCATCTCAAAGCATTAAACACAGGACTTCAGGGCCATCTCAAAGCATTAAACACAGGACTTCAGGGCCATCTCAAAGCATTCAAAACACAGGACTTCAGGGGCCATCTCAAAAGCATTAAACACAGTGACTTCAGGGCCAATCTCAAGCATGAAACAAGGATTCAGGGCCCATCTCAAAAGCATATTTAAAAACAGGACTTCAGGGCCATTCAAAGCATACAAACACAGGACTTCAGGGGCAATCTCAAAGCATTAAACACCAGGACTCAGTGGCAATCTCAAGCATTAAAACACAGGACCTCAGGGCCATCTCAAGCATAAAACACAGGACTTCAGGCCATCTCAAAGCAGTAAACAAGGACTTGTCAGAGGGCCATCTCAAAGCATTAAACCAAGGACTTCAGGGCCATCTCCAAAGCATAAACACCCAGGACTCAGGGCCATTCTCAAAGCATTAAACACAGTGACCTCAGGGCCATCTCAAACGAATTAAACACAGTGGACTTCAGGGCATCTCAAAGCATTCAAACACGAGGACGGCAGGGCCATCTCAAAGCATTTAAAACACAGGACTGCAGGGCCATATCCAAAGCATTAACACATCAGGACTTCAGGGCACCATCTCAAAGCATTAAACACAGGAACCTTCAGGGCCATCTCAAGCATTAAACACAGGACTTCCAGGGCCATATTCAAAGAATTAAACACTAAGGACTTCAGGGCCCCTATCAAAGCATTTTTAAACACAGGACTTCAACCAGGGCCATCTTGAACAGCCATTGAAACACAGGACGTCAGGGCCATCTTCAAATAGCATTAAAACACAGGGGTGACTTCAGGCCAGTCAAAGAATTAAAACACAGGACTTCAGGGGGCCATCTCAAAGCATTAAAACACAGGACTCCCACTTGAGGGGCCATCTCAAAGCATTTAAAACACAGGATTCCAGGGCCCCTCTTCCAAATTCATTTTTAATTCCATTAAACACAGGATTCAGGGCCATCTCCAAAGCATTAAACACAAGGACTTCAGGGCCATCTCAAAGCATAAAAACACAGGACTTCATGGCCATCTCAAAGCATAAAACACCAAGGACTTTCAGGGCCATCTCCAAAGCATTACACACAGGGACTCAGGGCCATCATCAACAGACATAAAACACAGTGACTTCAGTGGCCATCTCAAAGCATACTAAACACAGGACTTCGCAGGCGCCCCATCTCAAAGCATTAAACACAGGACTTCTTTTGTTTAGGGCCATCTCAAAGGCAATTTAAACACAGGAATCAGGGCCATCCGCAAAGCATTAAACACAGGACTTTCAGGGCCATCTCAAAGCATTTAAACACAGGACTTCAGGGCCATCTCCAAAGCCATTAAACACAGGACTCCTTCCAGGGCCATATCAAGTCATTAAACACAGGACTTCAGGGCCATCTCAAAGCATTAAACACAGGACTTCAGTTGGCCATCTCAAAGCATTAAACACAGGACATTCGGGCCATCTCAAAAGCATTAAACACCAGGACTTCAGGGCCATTCTCAAAGCATAACACACAGGAACTCTTCAGGGCCATCTCAAAGCATTAAACACAGGACTTCAGGGGCCATCTCAAAGTCATCTAAACACAGGACTTCATGGCCATCCAAAGCAATTAAAACAGGACTTCAGGGCCATCTCAAAGCATTAAAACACAGGACTCAGGGCCATCTCAAAGCATTAAAACAAAGGGACTTCAGGGCTGCACTCAAAGCATTTAAACACAGGACTTCAGGGGCCATCTCTAAAGCACTTAAACACAGTACTTCAGGGCCATCTCACAAGCATTAAACACAGGACTTCAGGGGCCCATTCAAAGCATAAACACCCAGGACTTCCACGGGCCATCTCAAAGCATAAACACAGGGACCTTCCAGGGCCATCTCAAAGCATTAAACACCAGGACTTCAGGGCCATATCCACAGCATTAAACACAGGACTTCATTGGGCCATCTCAAGCATTGAACCACATTGGGACTATCAGGGGCCATCTTCAAAGCATTAAAACACAGGAATCAGGGGCCATTCAAATCATTAAACACGGACTTCAGGGCCATCTCAAAGCATTAAACACAGGACTTCAGGCCCATCTCAAAGCATTAAACACAGGGGACTTCAGGGCCATCTCAAAGCATTTAAACACAGGGACTTCCGGGCCATCTCAAAGCATTAAACACCAGGACTTCGGGGCCATCTCAAAGCATTAAAACACAGTACTCAGGGACCATCTAAGCATTAAACAACAGGACTTCTAGGGCCATTCTCAAGCATTAAACACAAGGACTTCAGGGCCATCTCAAAGCATTAAACACAGGACTATCGGGCCATCTCAAGCCCATTAAACAACAGGACTTCAGGGCCATCTCATAAAGCATTAAAACACAGGACTTCAGCGGCCAATCTCAAAGCATTAAACACAGGACTTCAGGGCCATCTCAAAGCATTAAACACAGGACTCAGGCGGCCAAATCTCCCCCAAAAAAAGCCATTTTTTTTTACAAAAAAAACACAAAAGGGGGATAAAACCCTTTTCAGGGGGGGGGGCCCAAAAAAATCTCAAAAAGCATTAAAACACAGGGGGACTTCAGGGCCATCTCAAAAGCATTACAAAACACAGGGACTTCAGGGCCATCTCAAAGCAGTAAACACAGGACTTCAGCGGCCATTCTCAACAGCATTAAACACAGGACTTCAGCGGCCATCTCAAAAGCATTAAACACAGGACTTCAGGGCCATCTCAAAGCATTAAACACAGGACTTAAGGGCCAATCTCAAAGAATTAAACACAGGACTTCAGGGCCATCTCAAAGCATTAAACACACAGGGGAATTCAGCTTGGCCATCTCCAAAGCATTAAACACAGGACTCAGGGCCATCTCAAAGCCCCCCATTAAACCACAGGACTTTTCAGGGCCACTCAAAGCATTAAACACAGGACTTCAGGGGCCATCTCAAGCATTAAACAAGGACTTCAGGGGCCATCTCAAAGCATTAAACACAGGACTTCAGGGCCATCCAAAGCATTGAACAAAGGACTCAGGCCATCTCAAAGCATTAAACAACACAGGACTTCAGGGCCATCGCAAAGCATTAAACACAGGACTTCAGGGCCATCGCAAAGCATTAAACACAGGACTTCAGGGCCATCTCAAAGCATTAAACACAGGACTTCCAGGGCCATCGCAAAGCCAGTAAACACAGGACTTTCAGGGCCAGCTCCAAAGCATTAACACAGGACTTCAGGGCATCTCAAAGCATAAACAAAGGACTCAGGGCCATCTTCAAAGGCATTAAAAACAACAGGACTTCAGGGCATCTCAAAGCATTAAACACAGGACTTCAGGGCCATCTCAAAGAATATTATTAAACACCGGACTCAGGGCCATCTCAAAGCATTAAACCAACCAGGACTTCAGGGCCATCTCAAAGCATTAAACACAGGACTTCAGGGCCATCTCAAAGCATTAAACGACAGGACTTCAGGGCCATCTCAAAAGCATTAAACCCAACATGGACTTCAGGGCATCGCAAAAGCATTAAACACAGGACTTCAGGGCCATCTAATAGCATAAACCAAGGATCAGGGCCATCTCAAAGCAGTAAACACAGGCACTTCAAGGGCCTATCTCAAAGCAATTAAATACAAAGGACTTCAGGGCCATCTCAAAGCAGTTTAAACACAGGATTTTTTTTTTTCTTTTTTTTTTCAGGGCCATCTAAAGCAGTAAACACAGGAACTTCAGGGCCATCTCAAAGCATTAAAACCACAGGGACTTTCAGGGCCATCTCAAAGCATTAAACACAGGACTTCAAGGGCAATTCAAAGCATTAAAACACAGGGACTTCAGGGCCATCTCAAAGCATTAAACACAGGACTTCAGGGCCATCTCAAAGCATTAAACACAGGACTTCAGGGCCATCTCAAAGCATTAAACCAGGACTCAGGGCCCATCTCAAACCATTAAACCACAGGACTTCAGGGCCATCTGAAAGCATTAAACAGGACTTCAGGGCCATCTCAAAGCATTAAACACAGGAACTCAGGGCCATCTCAAAGCATTAAAACACAGGACGTCAGGCCATCTCAAAGCATTAACACAGGACTTCAGGGCATCTCAAAGCATTAAACACAGGACTTCAGGGCCATCTCAAAGCATTAAACACAGGACTTCAGGGCCATCTCAAAGCATTACAACACAGGACCTTCAGGGCCATCTCAAAGCATTAAACACAGGATTCAGTGGCCATCTCAAAGCATTAAAACACAGGACTTCAGGGCCATCTCAAAAGCATTAAACACCAGGACTGCAGGGCCATCTCAAAGCATTAAAACGGACTTCACGGGCAATTCAAGCATTAACACAGGACTTCAGGGCCATCTCAAAGCATTAAACACAGGACTTCAGGGCCATCTCAAAGCATTAAACACAGGACTTCAGGGCCATCTCAAAGCATTAAACACAGGACTTCAGGGCCATCTCAAAGCATTAAACACAGGACTTCAGGGCCATCTCAAAGCATTAAACACAGGACTTCAGGGCCATCTCAAAGCATTAAACACAGGACTTCAGGGCCATCTCAAAGCATTAAACACAGGACTTCAGGGCCATCTCAAAGCATTAAACACAGGACTTCAGGGCCATCTCAAAAGCATTAAAACAATCATTCAAAATTACAATAATTCACGCATTACCTAAGCTTGCGCCTACAAGCAGCTACCTGCAGTTATACAAGCTTAAATGTTTGGTGCCTAGTGGTTCAGAGTAGTGGTAGTAGTAGTGGTAGTAGTGGTAGTGGTAGTGTTAGTAGTAGTAGTAGTAGTAGTAGTAGTAGTAGTGGTAGTAGTAGTAGTAGTAGTTGTAGTAGTAGTAGTGGTAGTAGTAGTAGTAGTAGTAGTTGTAGTAGTAGTAGTAGTAGTGTTAGTAGTAGTAGTAGTAGTAGTAGTAGTAGAGTAGGTAGTAGTAGTAGTAGTAGTAGTAGTAGTGTTAGTAGATAGTAGTAGTTATAGTTAGTAGAGTAGTAGTGGTAGTAGTAGTAGTAGTAGTAGTTGTAGTAGTAGTTAGTGGTAGTAGTAGTGGTAGTAGTAGTGTAGTAGTTGTAGTAGTTGTAGTAGTCTGTAGTAGTAGTAGTAGTAGTAGTAGTAGATTGGTAGTGGTTAGTAGTAGTGGTAGTGGTAGTGTAGTAGTAGTTAATAGTAATAGTAGTGGTAGTAGGTAGGGTTAGTAGTACAGGTAGTAGTCAGTCTAGTAGTAGTAATAGTAGTAGTAGTAGTAGAGTAGTAGTAGTAGTAGTA
This sequence comes from Chionoecetes opilio, assembly GCA_016584305.1. Classification (NCBI taxonomy): domain Eukaryota; kingdom Metazoa; phylum Arthropoda; class Malacostraca; order Decapoda; family Majidae; genus Chionoecetes; species Chionoecetes opilio. The sequence continues at coordinate 17,312 of JACEEZ010015199.1, forward strand.
GTAGTAGTTGGTTAGTAGTGGTCAGGGAGTGGTAGTAGTGGTAGTAGTAGTAGTAGTATTGGAGTAGTAGAGTAGTAGTTAAATAAATAGTTGTAGTAGTTGGAGTAGTAGTAGTAGTAGTAGTAGTCAGTGCAGTGGTAAGTAGTGGTAGTGGTAGTAGTAGTAGTGGAGTGGTAGTAGTAGTAGTAGTAATAGTAGTAGTCGTGGTATACCAGTGGTAGTGGTAGTAGTACAGGTAGTAGTAGTAGTAGTCATAGTAGTTAGTAGTAGTAGTAGTAGTAGTAGTAGTGGGTGTAGTAGTGGTAGTAGTGGGTAGATGGTAGAGTAGTTAGTAGTAGTAGTGGTTGTAGTATGGTATTAGTAGTAGTAGTAGTGGTAGTAGGTAGTGGTAGTAGTAGTGGTTCCGTCGTAGTAGTAGTGTAGTAGTGGTAGTAGTAGTTAGTAGTAGTGTTGGTAGTAGTGAGTAGTAGTGGTAGTGGTAGTAGTAGTAGTGGTAGTAGTAGTATAGTCGTAGTGGTAGTGGTAGTGGTAGTAGTTTGTAGTGGTCAGTTAGTAGTAGTAGTAATATGAAGTAGTAGTAGTAGTAGTAGTGGTAGTAGTAGTGGTTAGTTAGTAGTAGTAGTAGTATAGTCAGTGGAGTAGTGGTAGTAGTAGTAGTCTAGGGGTAGTAGTAGTAGTAGTAGTGGGTAGTAGTAGTAGTAGTAGTAGTAGTAGTGGTAGTAGTGGTAGTGGTTAGTAGTAGTAGTAGTAGTAGTAGTAGTAGTAGTAGTAGTAGTAGTAGTAGTAGTAGTAAGTAGTAGTGGTAGTAGTAGTAATAGTAGTAGTAGTGGTAGTAGTAGTAGTAGTAGTAGTAGTGGTAGTAGTGTAGTAAGTAGTAGTAGTTAGTGTAGTAGCAGTGTAGTTAGTAATAGTAGTAGTAGTAGTAGTAGTGGTAGTAGTAGTAGTAGTAGTAGTAGGAATGGTAGTGTAGTGGTAGGAGTAGTAGTAGTAGTAGTAGTAGTTTGGTAGTGGTATATGGTAGAGTGGTATGTAGTAGTATTAGTGGTAGTGGTAGTAGTACGCAGTAGTGGTAGTAGTGTGGTAGAGTAGTAGTAGTAGTAGTAGGTTTTTGTTTCGGGTATCTCACTCTCTCTCTCTCTTCCCTTTACACTGATTATATAAACTAGTTACTTGCTCTGCTAACCACTACCACTACTACCACTACTACTACTACTACTAACTACTACTACTAACACTACCATACTACTACTACTACTATACTACTACCAGAGTGGGCATATTTTAAATACTATTTAAATTACATTTTGTGTATATAGAAATGTATTTATAAATACATGGTTGTTATGTATTTTAAATACAGTATTTAAATACTTTTATGAGTATTTAAAAACATTGAATTTAAATACTCATAATATAAAATGTAAATACTTTTTTCACTGTTAATTTGGCCCATTCAAACCTGCCCCCTATGGGCCACCCTGGTTTACAGGACCCAGGGTTGTCACGGCCAAGGCAACCCTGGTGTTACAGTGACCCAGGGTTGTCACGGCCAAGGCAACCCTGGTGTACAGTGAACCAGGGTTGGTAACGGAAAAGGCAACCTGGTGTTACAGTGACCCAGGGTTGCCACGGCCAAGGGCAACCTGGGTTACAGGACCCAGGTTGCCACGGCCAAGGCAACCCTGGTGTTACAGTGACCCAGGGTTGTCACGACCAAGGCAAACCCCTGGTGTTTACAGTGACCCAGGGTTTTCACGGCCAAGGACACCCTGATGTTACAGTGACCCAGGTGGTTCACCCCCCGGCCAAGGCACCGGTGTTACAGTGAACCAGGGTTGTCACGGCCAAGGCAACCCTGGTGTTACAGTGAACCAGGGGTTGTCCGGCCAAGGCAACCTGGTGTTACAGTGAACCAGGGTTGTCACGGCCAAGGGCAACCCTGCTGTTACAGTGAACCAGGGTTGCCACGGCCCAAGGCAACCCTGATGTTACACGTGAACCAGGGTCTGTTCACGGCCAAGCAACACTGGTGGTTACAGTGAACCAGGGTTTGCCACTGCCAAGGCAACCTGATGTTACAGTGACACCAGGAGTTTGGCACGCCAAGGCAACCCTGCTGTTAAAGTGTGAAACCTAGGTTGCCACTGCCAAGGCAACCCTGACTGTTACAGTGAAACCAGGGTGTCACGGCCAAAGGCAAACTGGTGTACAGTGAACCAGGGTGCCACGGCCCAAGGCAACCCTGGTGTTACAGTGAACCAGGGTTGCCACTGCAAGGAAACCCTGCCTGTTACAGGTGACCCAGGGTTGTCACGGCCAAGGCAACCCTGGTGCCCCACAGTGTTACAGTGAACCCAGGGTTGTCAAGGCCAAGGCAACCCTGGTGTTACAGTGATCCCAGGGTTGTCACGGCCAAGGAAAACCCTGTGTCTAAGTGACCCAGGGTGTCACGGCCAAGGCAACCCTGGTGTTACAGTGCCCAGGGTTTGTCAGGCCACGGGCAACCTCTGGTGTTACAGTGACCCAGGGTTTCACGGCCAAGGCAACCCTGGTGTTACAGTGAAACCAGGAGTTGTTCACGGCCAAGGCAACCCCTGGTGTTACAGTGTGAACCAGGGTTGCCACTGCAAAGGCAACCCTGGTGTTACAGTGAACCAGCGGTTTGCCACTGACAAAAGCAACACTGTGT
>JACEEZ010015199.1:25000-45000 GCA_016584305.1 Chionoecetes opilio
CTGCATGGTGGGGGGTGAAGGTTGACTGTGACTACTCCGGATCAAGGACACTCATCATGTGCTCCATGTATGCTGGAGCCTGTGAGTGGTGGTGTATTAAGAGTCAAACTGCCCTGCAGGGACCCCTAAGCTATCGTGTACTGGCAGTCGGGTCCTCCAAATGGCGTGACTCCCCTCCACCACCCCCCTGTGAACACCGACCATTGACACACTCCCCGACTCACGAAGATACCTGCAGGGATCCTCCACTCACCACCACCACCACCACCACCACCACCACCAGAGACCCCGCCACCACCACCACCATCTCCTTCATCCCTGGGATAATAATAATAGTACCAATAGTGGTGTTGGTGTTTGTGATAATGGTGGTGTCGGTGGTGTTGGTGCTGCGCAAAAGGCGCTATTACGACAGAGGTACAGCATCACGTAAGGTGGTGTGTGTGTGTGTGTGTGTGTGTGTGTGTGTGTGTGTGTGTTGTGTGTGTGTGTGTTCACTTGCAGAGAGAGAGAGGAGAGGAGAGAGAGGAGAGAGAGGAGAGAGAAAGAGGAGGGGAGAGAGAGAGAAGAGAAGAGAGAGAAAGAAAGGGGGAGAGAGAGAGAGTGTAGGGAGGGGGGAGGGGGGAATATGGGGTGGGGGGGAGGGAAAGGAGGGAATGGAAAATTTTTAAAATTTCCCTTTTTTCTCCAAAGACAGGAAGATGAAACAGAAGACGAAAGGGGGACAAACGGAGAGACAAAGGGGTGTAGGAAAGAGGGAAAAAGAAGACCCGCGACATTTCGGGTGATGGGGGAATGGGGAGGAGGAACCCTTCTTCCTCCCAATGTCTTCCTCCCTTCCCCTAACACCTATAGGCTATGTCCCCCCTGTCTTCCCCCGGACCCCCACGGGAGGACAACCAGGCCTGCCCATCCCCCCCCAAACCCCACCCCAAACGCGGGGGCACAGATTTGGCCCCTTCACCCCGGCCGGTTTGTACTGGTTTCACCCCCCACTAACCCCCCGTTAAAGGCATAACTTTTTGGCTAACTCTGTTAAAGGGGAGGCCCCTAACTGTTAAAAGGCTAACTTGGCTAACTGTTAAAGAGGCTAACTGTTAAAGGCCTAAAATGGTTAAAAAAAGGAATGTCCAAAACACAAACAACCAAAATATTCTTCTGTTCTTTTGAATACTTTTTAATGACGGACCAAAATTTTTCATGACTTGTGAAATTAATGTTATATATATTTTAGCGTTGTTTTGTAGGCTTAGTGTAAATGTAGGCCTATGGAGAAATAAATAAATAAATAAATAAAACCTTAACCTTTTTGTGGATAAGAAATCTATATATATTAATTACATGGTCGTTTTGAATGGTTAGAAATAAATAATCAATTAGAAATAAAAATAAAGTTACTCGTCTACAACTATTTTTTCCTGTGAAGTGGTGAAAAAGAAGCAAGGCCTTGCCAGAAAGCAGAATACATGGGAATTGTAACTCCCCTGATAAAGAAGCAAGAGGGGGAATGGTGAGATGTTATTGAGCTCTTCTTCCTCCTCCTCCTCCTCCTCCCCCCTCCTCCTCCTCTTCTTCCTCCTCTAGCCTTGCCAGAAAGCAGAATACATGGGAATTGTAAACTCTCTGATAAAGAAGCAGAGGGGATGGTGAGATGTTATATTGAGCTCTTCCCTTCCCCCTCCTCCTCCTCTTCTTCCTCCTCCTCCTCCTCTTCTTCTCCTCTAGCCTTGCCAGAAAGCAGAATACATGGGGAAATTTTAACTCTTGATAAAGAAGCAAGAGGGGAATGGTGAGATGTTATATTGAGCTCTTCTTCCTCCTCCTCCTCCTCCTCCTCTTCTTCCTCCTCTTCTTCTTCCTCCTCTAGCCTTGCCAGAAAGCAGAATACATGGGAATTGTAACTCTCTGATAAAGAAGCAGGAGGGGGAATGGGGAGATGTTATATTGAGCTCTTCTTCCTCCTCCCTCCTCTTCTTCCTCCTCCTCCTCCTCTTCTTCCTCTCTAGCCTTGCCAGAAAGCAGAATACATGGGAATTGTAACTCTCTGATAAAGAAGCAAGAGGGGGAATGGTGAGATGTTATATTGAGCTCTTCTTCCTCCTCTCCTCTTCTTCTTCCTCCCCCCTCCTCCTCTTCTTCCTCTCTAGCCTTGCCAGAAAGCAGAATACATTTGGGGAATGTAACTCTCTGATAAAGAAGCAGGAGGGGGGAAGGTGAGATGTTATATTAGCTCTTCTTCCTCCTCTCCTCCTTTTTTCCTCCTCCTCCTCCCTTCTTCCTCCTCTAGCCTTGCCAGAAAGCAGAATACATGGGAATTGTAACTCTCTGATAAAGAAGCAAGAGGGGGAATGGTGAGATGTTATATTTAGCTCTTCTTCCTCCTCCTCCTCTTCTTCTTCCTCCTCCTCCTCCTCTTCTTCCTCCTCTAGCCTTGCCAGAAAGCAGAATACATGGGAATTGTAACTCTCTGATAAAGAAGCAAGAGGGGGAATGGTGAGATGTTATATTGAGCTCTTCTTCCTCCTCCTCCTCCTCTTCTTCCTCCTCCTCCTCCTCTTCTTCCTCCTCTTCTTCTTCCTCCTCTTCTTCCTCCTCTTCTTCTTCCTCTTCTTCCTCCTCTTCTTCCTCCTCCTCCTCCTCCTCTTCTTCCTCTTCTTCCTCCTCCTCCTCTTCCTCCTCTTCTTCCTCTTCTTCCTCCTCTTCTTCCTCCTCCTCCTCTTCCTCCTCTTCTTCCTCCTCCTCCTCTTCTTCTTCCTCCTCTTCTTCTTCCTCCTCTTCTTCCTCCTCCTCCTCTTCTTCTTCCTCCTCTTCTTCCTCCTCCTCCTCCTCTTCTTCCTCCTCTTCTTCCTCCTCCTCCTCTTCTTCTTCCTCCTCTTCTTCTTCCTCCTCTTCTTCCTCCTCCTCCTCTTCTTCTTCCTCCTCTTCTTCCTCCTCCTCTTCTTCTCTTCTTCCTCCTCTTCTTCCTCCTCCTCCTCCTCTTCTTCTTCCTCCTCTTCTTCCTCCTCCTCCTCTTCTTCTTCTTCCTCCTCTTCTTCCTCCTCCTCCTCCTCTTCTTCTTCCTCCTCTTCTTCCTCCTCCTCCTCTTCTTCCTCCTCCTCTTCTTCCTCCGGGACTTGATAGAAACCTTTAAGATCCTAAAAGGTTTTGATGTCATTAATCAAGAGGACCTATTCGAGCTTTCTCCTCAAGTGACAACAAGAAATAACGGTTTAAAACTAAACGGTCAACGTTGCATAACCGATCTCCGTAAAAATTATTTCAATGTGAGAGTCGTTGATCGATGGAACAAGTTACCAGCAAATGTTGTCTGAGCCAGCACAATAACTACATTTAGACAATGTTTTGGAACAACACAACACAGCCCTGGTGGCCGCCGGCATCAGCGAGGCATCACTCCACTCGCACAAACTGAAGCTTAAGTAGTAGTAGTAGTAGTAGTAGTAGTAGTAGTAGTAGTAGTAGTAGTAGTAGTAGTAGTAGTAGTAGTAGTAGTGCACAGCTCTAGAATTCTAGTAGCGGTCATTCAGTATGACCAAATAGGGCTACCAACTAAACAATTTAGTTTCAGGTAGACAGGGCTGGGGTTGAACCAGCTCCTAAACTATAGTGGCCTTTTAAATATTGGCTGCCGGACCAAACTACCTGTCTACTGAGTCCATGCCAATCATTCACCACCCTATTTGTGAACCACTAACTACCTGTCTACTGAGTCCATGCCAATCATTCACCACCCTATTTGTGAACCACTAACTACCTGTCTACTGAGTCCATGCCAATCATTCACCACCCTATTTGTGAACCACTAACTACCTGTCTACTGAGTCCATGCCAATCATTCACCACCCTATTTGTGAACCACTAACTACCTGTCTACTGAGTCCATGCCAATCATTCACCACCCTATTTGTGAACCACTAACTACCTGTCTACTGAGTCCATGCCAGTCATTCACCACCCTATTTGTGAACCACTAACTACCTGTCTACTGAGTCCATGCCAATCATTCACCACCCTATTGGTGAACCACTAACTACCTGTCTACTGAGTCCATGCCAATCATTCACCACCCTATTTGTGAACCAGTGTCTCCCTATTTCCTTCCTAAATCTACGCCCTTCCAGCTTGAATCCCTGACTTCTTGTTCTACCCTGGTTAAAAGCCGTAAGAACTTTTCCTACCTCTCCTTTATCCACTTAAAAACTTCTATTAGATGTATCAACCCTCCTTCCACACCCACACCCACACCCACACCCACCTTATGGCCCCACCAGGAGACACAGGAGGCCACATAGCATCCAGTCGGGTCCCATTCAATGTCGGTGGCCATGAAATGCTCCGTGCTCATCATCACCTGCAGGACAGCGAGAGAGGCTTATGAGGTAATATTCAATGCTTCCGTAACGTAATATATAGTCACTTTCTGCAATGAAGACATAGTAGTATATATACACAAGAGGACATACTAAAACTAGGATAAGGGAGATGCCTGAACAACATAAGATATTTAGATCAATGTAGCTATGGAGACGGGACCCCACGAGTGTAGCTCAGGCCCTGTAAAACACTACTAGGTAAACACACACACACACAGACAGACACACACACACAACACACACACCCACACATCCACACACACACACAAACACACCCACCCACAAACACACCCACCCACAACACACACAACCAAACACCCACACACACAACCCTCCAAACACACACCTTGAAAATATTTGGTATCAATAAACTCGAGACAGATACACACACAGACACACCCACACCCACACTACCACACCCAAACACCCCCACAATCTCACACCCACCCACCAAGTCCCCCCCACCCACACACCCACACCCACCCACCTGGAAGTCCTTGGTGTCAATAAACTCCAGCGCCCCCGTTCATGCTTCTCAGACCCGCCAGGACCACAAACTGGCCTTGGGGAGACCAGAAGAGATTGTTGCAAGGCCGCTTCTCCACCTTCTTGAGCTCGGTGGGCTCCTGACCTTTGTTGACCTGGAAGAAGGTCACCGAGACGGATGGTGGCTCCCCGGCGATGATTCCGAACTTGTTGTTGACGGGTTCCCATGCAAAGGCCTGGAGGGACGAGGAATGGGGTAGTAGTAGTAGTAGTAGTAGTAGTAGTAGTAGTAGTAGTAGTAGTAGTAGTAAGTAAGTAAGTAAGTAAGTAAAGTTTATTGCCATTACTAGTAAATATATACATTCAGTAATTACATAAAAAGTGGTCGTTGACACGGTCTGTCGAGCCAAGGCTCCCTGACAGACATGTTCAGATATAAGTTATATGTGCTGAGCAGAATCAGTTGGCTGTTTGTTTCTGTAGTAAAAATATACTACTTTGTAACGTGAAAAAAAAAAACATACATACATATACATCTATACATACATATACACATACAGACATACACATATGCATATACGTACACACATACACACATACACACATATATGCACATACATACATATACATACACACACACACGCACATATACGCACATTCATTCATCCATATATATGCAATAACACACATACATATACATTTATATGAAAAAATCAAAATAAGAACTTTCGTAACCTATGCTATCCAAGACATACTTTATACATATAATACTACTACTATGACCATGACAATACTACACTATGACTAAACCACATACCAAACTACATACATAAATACTATACATGTATACATGTATGGCACCTTAAATGTACATGCAATCCCTATGCTACCTATCACTCGTGGGGTGTTTGTGAGGTCTGAAGGACAAGGAAATGATTTTTTACTCTCCTCTTGAATTCAAAAAAGCTGATATTATTTGTAAGTAGTTTTATGGGTGTAGGCAGAGCATTGCATAGTTGAGGACCAAAGCAAATGATGCTGTTCTTAAAGAGTGTTGTAGGGAACTGTGGACACACTAAATTCATATTGCTTCCTCTGGTTCCATGCGTTGATTCTACAAACTTATAAATAGAAGTACTTGGAGCATTTTTTATATTTTTAAACATGAAGTAAAGAACAAAACATTTATGAATATTAAAAAAATCAAGAAGTTTGTTGTCTGAATATAAAGAAGCTGTTGAATCAAATTTACCCATAAAAAATATGCATCTAAAAATTTTGTTTTGTATTACTTTTAATTTTCTTATGAAAGGCTGCCAAGTACAAGCCCCTAGAGGCACACAGTAATGAGATGGCGGTAACACAGGGTGTAGTAGATACTTATCATGGCTTCAGCTGTTAGATCATTACGGACTGTATACAATATAGCACACATTCTAGAGAGTTTTGAATATATGCTATCTATAGGAAGGTTCCAATTCAGATTTTCATCAATAATGACACCAAGAAATTTTGTATGGGTTACACATTGTAGAATTTTACCGTCAAGCAATAGTGGAGGTAGGGGATTTTTTATGGACCGATTTTGAAAAAATATATAATTAGTTTTGGTTCTATTGAGTGTTAGTTTGTTTACTTTTATCCCGTCATTTATTAAATGTAACTCTGTTATCAGATTTGAATGGAGACTGTGTATATCATTATCTTCCAGCAGCAAGTTTGTATCATCGGCATATATGGTAAATCTAAATGTAGAGCTGGCATTTACTATAGCATCAATGTATATAAGAAAAAGTGTTGGTCCTAAAATTGACCCCTGTGGTACACCTGCAGATAGAGAGTTAAGGCAAGAATATTTTGTGTTGCAGTAGACAGCCTGTGACCTATTAGTAACATAATTTTCAAATAATTTCAGCGGTACACCTCTGATTCCTATTTGCTTTAATGTATCCAGTAGTATGTGGTGATTTATTGTATCAAACACTTTTGACAAATCCATAAAAACTCCTACAACATGTCATTTTCTTTCCAAGCTGTTATATATATTATTGGTAAACTGTAGTATTGCAGACTCTGTTGAATGGTTAGTACGAAAACCATGTTGATATCCAGAGAGTAGGTTATTGTTCTCTAAATAGTTTTTCAAGCGAGTGGATATAGCTTTTTCAAATATTTTGCTGAATGCTGGCAGTATTGATATAGGTGGATAGTTATTGCTATCACTCCTGCTACCTGTCTTGTGTATAGGGATAACTTTTGCAGTTTTTAATTTGTTCGGGAAGATTCCAGTTTTTAAAGTAAGGTTGATGATGTGAGTCAAAGTGTAAATATATGTGGATGTTTGTCTTATAATTGTGGGAGATATATCGTCATAGCCAGGTGTATCAGTTTTAAGGGCGCGCAAATAGTCATCTATTTCCTTATGGTTTTTGCTGGAGGTAGATACATTGAGAATAAAGGAGGAGCATTCAAATAGCGATGGTAATCTTCATTTGGTATATCTTCATGGCTGTTTTGAATTTTTAAGAAATGATCATTAAATATATTTGAGGTGTCAGGGCAGAATGGTTTTAACTCAATGGTGTGATCATTTAAGTGAGAATTTCTACCAAGTATTGAATTTATCGATTTCCAATGAGATTTAGGGTTACCTTGGTTTTCTTTTAACATGTCTCTGTAATATTTATTTTTCGCTGCTCTTAATATTGATGTTAATTTATTTCTGTAGTGTCTGTATTATTCTCTATATGTTAAAGGCCATTTATTTGCTAGTCGCTCTAACCTTTTTCTTTCTTTTATGCTGTTTCACAAAGCTGATGTAACATATGGACTTCGTTCTTTTTTTGCATTAATTCTAATTCTTCTTACAGGGAAATGTTTCTGAAATATATAATCAAATTTATTGAAGAAAAAAATCATAAGACTTATTTGGGCAGTTTGCCTCTAAAACATGGTTCCAGCTTACCTCTGCCAGATCATTACTAATGTTCTGTACCGCAGTCTGTGTTAAGACTCTTTTGTTGATATATACTGGTTTGCATTGACCTGTACTGTGATCTGTGAACTGAGAAACGACTGCAAAGTGATCTGTGATATCTGTCTGTATTATATAATTGCTAATGTTTGTTTCTGGTTGCGACACCCAAATAGGGTCAATCAAAGTGGCAGAGGCACCTGTTACTCTGGTCGGTCTGGTGATTCAAGGAAAAAGTGAGAAAGAGTACATTAAATTGATGCACTCAGAGACATTCCTATCATAATGTTTTAACAAATCAAGATTAAAGTCTCCAAAAACATAGATACCATCATACCTTTTCTCATTGGCTGTAGAAAATCTATCATTTAGTCTATTTAAGAAATGATCAACATTGCCACTAGGAGGCCTATATATACATATATATAAATACTTCTTGTCTGCGTGGATACATATAACACCTAAACACTCTATGTAAGGCTCAACGAAGGAAAAATCATTAGACAAGCTAGAATTATAGTCACTAGAAATATACATAGCTACGCCACCGCCATTCCTGTTTCTACATTTGCTGAACAAATTATAACCAGGCAACTGATATAATGGAATAAGGTCATGGTCTAATCTAGTCAGGTCAGGTCAGGTTAGGTTACTGTTACGCTAGATTACGGTCAGGTTAGGTTACTGTTACGCTAGATTACGGTCAAGTTAGGTTACTGTTACGCTAGATTACGGTCAGGTTAGGTTACTGTTACGCTAGATTACGGTCAGGTTAGGTTACTGTTACGCTAGATTACGGTCAGGTTAGGTTACTGTTACGCTAGATTACGGTCAGGTTAGGTTACTGTTACGCTAGATTACGGTCAGGTTAGGTTACTGTTACGCTAGATTACGGTCAGGTTAGGTTACTGTTACGCTAGATTACGGTCAGTTAGGTTACTGTTACGCTAGATTACGGTCAGGTTAGGTTACTGTTACGCTAGATTACGGTCAGGTTAGGTTACTGTTACGCTAGATTACGGTCAGGTTAGGTTACTGTTACGCTAGATTACGGTCAGGTTAGGTTACTGTTACGCTAGATTACGGTCAGGTTAGGTATACAGAAACACAGGTCAAAACTTATTATATATATATATATATATATATATATATATATATATATATATATATTATATATATATATATATATATATATATATATATATATATATTATAATATATAATATTAAGTGGTAGAAAATAGGAGCACTAGGCGACGCGAAGAGTTGGAACTCTCGCCGACGGGGACTAAAGATACGGTAGACTCTCGCCGACGGGGACTAAAGATACGGTAGACTCTCGCCGACGGGGACTAAAGATACGGTAGACTCTCGCCGACGGGGACTAAAGATACGGTAGACTCTCGCCGACGGGGACTAAAGATACGGTAGACTCTCGCCGACGGGGACTAAAGATACGGTAGACTCTCGCCGACGGGGACTAAAGATACGGTAGACTCTCGCCGACGGGGACTAAAGATACGGTACTCTCGCCGACGGGGACTAAAGATACGGTAGACTCTCGCCGACGGGGACTAAAGATACGGTAGACTCTCGCCGACGGGGACGAATCGATGGAAAGATACGGTAGAGGAAAGCATCATAAAGCAATATATGTTGGGAGTGTGAAAGGCTGACCCCCTGTTAAATGGGAGGATAGTTGGAGTATGTGAGAGAGAGAGAGAGATCATGCATGAGTGAGAGGACAGTAGGATGTGAGAATGAGGTGGATAGATGTGTGGAAATGGGAGACTTCTGCCGTGGCCTCCCCGTAGAGGGATGTAAGGAACCGCTGTTAGCGTAGACTAGACAATATGACCAAAAAGAGAATAAATGTCTCCTCTGTTTCCATTAATTAAATGCAAGTGCTGCTGTATAGTCGTATAAGTGAGTGACTATTATATTGCAGATAGTCTTCTTCTTCTTCTTCTTGTGACCTTAGTCGCTTAGTATCGCTTCCTAGGTCCTCTTCCACTTCGTCTCCTTCGTTAACAAGACTTGTTAACTCTTCCCCTGTTTATTTCACCTGGGAAAGACATTTTGATCAGTTTTCAATCCTTGATATATCCTAATTCTTTGTTTTGGTGTTCTGATCCCCCAACACGCGTGGGAACACTTTGGGAGGTTTACAATACTTTCAGTTTCCTTCTGTCCCAACGCCCTAACCCCCGTACAAGGGCCCCTTTCTGCTTAGCCTCCTGTCCCATCCTCTCTGCCCCCATACAGCCCAACACCGTACACAGGCCCCGTCTTTTGTTTCTAGTCCCCTTCCCATTCCTCTTGTCCCATACACCCCTAACACCGTACACGGGGCCCCCGTCTTTCTGCTCTACCTCCGTCCCACCCTCTCTGCCCCCCATCAGCCCAAACACCGACACAGGGCCCCCGTCTTTCTGCTCTAGTCTCCTGCCCCACCCCTCTCTGCCCCCATTACAGCCCTAAACCGTAAGGGGGCCCCGTCTTTCTGCTCTAGTCCGCCCCCACCCCTCTCTGCCCCCTACACCCCTAACACGTAAAAGGGGCCCCCGTCTTTCTGCTTAGTTCCTGCCACTCCTCTCTGTCCCCTAAAGCCCTAACACCGTACACGGGCCCCCCGTCTTTCTGCTCTAGTCCTGTCCCATCCTCCTGTCCCCATACAGCCCTAACACGTACACGGGGCCCCGTCTTTCTTCTAGCCTCCTGTCCCACCCCTTCTGTCCCCATAACCCCTAAACCGTAACAGGGCCCCCCTTTCTCTAGCCTCGCCCCACTCCTCCTGTCCCCATACCGCCCTAACACCGTCACAGGGCCCGTCTTTCTGCTCTAGCCCCCTGTCCCACTCCTCTCTGCCCCCAATACAGCCCTAACACCGTACACGGGGCCCCCGTCTTCTGCTCTAGTTCCTGTCCCACTCCTTCTGTCCCCTACACCCCTAACACCGTACACAGGGCCCCTTTTTTGCTCTGCCTCCTGTCCCACTCCCCCTTGTCCCCATACAGCCCAACACCGTAAAAGGGGCCCCCGTCTTTCGCTCTAGTCTCCGCCCCATCCCTCTGCCCCCATACAGCCCTAACCCCGTACCGGGGCCCCGTCTTTCTGTTTGTTCCTCCCACCCCTTCTGCCCCCCATACAGCCTAAACCGTAAACGGGGCCCGTCTTTTTGTTCTAGCCTCTGTCCCCCCTTCTGTCCCCATACAGCCCTAAACCGTACCAGGGCCCCGCTTCGCTCTAGCTCCGTCCCACTCCTCTTGTCCCATACAGCCCTAACACCGTACACAGGGCCCCGTCTTTCTGCTTAGTCCGTCCCATCCTCTCTGCCTAGGACTGTTACTATGAGCATAAGCTTTTCCCGGGATCCTTTAATTTGTTGCATTCCACAATACATGTTCTACAGTTTCTTTTTTCCACCCTGCAGCTAAATTTCTGGTTTTCTCCAGTTCCTTTTCCCTTCCCGTTGACTTCCAAGGTCCCTTTTCTGCTTTATAGAGTAACTTACTACCCCAGTCTCCTCATCCAGGCCCCCTTGGTTTGTTTCCACCGTACCACTGCAAAAGTTGATTTCCGGCATTCCTTTCCCGCCCTTAACTAGCCCCTTATTCCAATTTTTTTTTTTGAATCTATTATTCCATCCGTTTATTTCCCCTCCCACATTTTTTTCCTTTCCATCTCCTAGTTCCTTCTTCCAGGGGGGAACTGATCTATTTTCCGGGGGAAATTTTTTTGCCCATCTTTTATCACAAGTCTTTTAATTTTTGGGAACACCGTTTTCCTTTAATTATCCTTTTTTGAAGGTGTCCATCCCATGTCTCCCCTATGGCCTCCGGAGTGCTCCCACAAGCTCCTAGTCCCCATCGCTATAGGGTTTTGAGTCTTTCCAAGGATGATGTCTCCTTCCCCGTAGGTCACTTCTGACCCAACAGCAATGGGGTACAGCCACCCCCTTCCATAAACCCGCCTACCCCATATTTATTAATGACTCGTTACCCCATATAAATCATGCCTGTCATCCTCCTGCCTTGCCTTCATTAAGTTCCCCTGTTTTCACCCCCTATCCCTCCTTTTTGACTTCCATTCCTAGGATAATACTTTTTTATACTTTTTGGATCCTACATCCTGCCCCTTTTCTCCACCTTTAGGCGTGAGTAGACACAAAAACGGATGGCCTCTCTTTACCTCAGAGTCTGGGTCCGGGTCTATGAACAGGACGGCCTCTCTTCTACCCCCGGGAAAGTAACAAAAAAAGATCTCAGCAACACAACCGTGTTTGTAGTGGTCGCCATCGCCTTTAGGGCTAACTTGAGGCGAGCCTGGTCTCTTTACCCCAGAGTTGGGCCGGGGGATGAACACGGGCTGGCCTCTTTTACCTCAGAGTTGGCGTCTGGTCCTATTGAACCACGGGACTGGCCTCTATTCTACCTCAGAGTCTGGCGTTCCTGGGTCTATGAACACGGACTGGGCCTCTCTTCTTACCCAGAGTCTGGCGTCCTGGGTCTATTGAACAAGGATGGCCTCTCTTCTAACCTCAGAGTCTGGCGTCCTGGGTCTATGACACGGACTGGCCTCTCTTCTACCTCAGTATGGGTCCTGGGTCTATTAACACGGACGGGCCTCTCTTCTACCTCAGTCTGGCGTCTGGGTCTATGAACACGGACTTGCCTCTCTTCTACTCAGTCTGGCGTCTGGGTCTATGAAACACGCGACTGGCCTCTCTTATACCTCAGTCTGCGTCCTGGGTCTAATGAACACGGACTGGCCTATCTTCTACCTCAGTCTGGCGTCCTGGTTATGAACACGGACATGGCCTCTTTCTACATCAGGCGTCTGCGTCTGGTCTAATGAAAACACGGACTGCCTCTATTCTACCTTCGCAAGAGTCTGGGTCCTGGGTCTATGAACACGGGACGGCCTCTCTTATACCTCAGAGTCTGGCGTCCGGGTCTCATGAACACGGACTGGCCTCTCTTCTACCTCAGAGTTCTGGCGTCCTGGGAGCTATGAACACGGATGGCTCTCTCTACCTCAGAGTATGGCGTCTGGGGTCTATGAACACGGACTGCCTCTATTCTACCTCAGAGTCTGGCGTCCTGGGTTATGAACACGGGACGGCCTCTCTTTCTTACCTCAGTTCTGGGGCGTCTGGGTCTATGGAACACGGACTAGGCCTCTCTTCTACTCAGTTCTGGGCGTCCTGGGTCTATGAACAGGGACTTGCCTCTCTTCTACCTCAGTCTGGCGTCCTGGGTCTCATGAACACGGACGGCCTCCTTCTACTCAGTCTGGCGTCTGGGTCTATGGAACCAGGGACTGGCCTCTCTTCTACCTCATCTGGCGCCTGGGTCTATGAACCGGACTGGCCATCTCTCCTACCTCACAGGGTTGCGTACCTGGGTCTATACCACGGACTTGCCTCTCTCCTACCTCCGGGAAAGTCAACAAAAAATCGCCAGCAATCAAACCGTGTTTGTAGTGTTCGCATTGATTCTTGATCTGATTTGATTTGGGAGTCAGCCAGCAGATGCTGTCAGTGAAGCCTTTGGTCCGGCGTTCTCCCACACATGTAATCTGTTGGGCGAGAAGCAAAAGGGGGGGAAGCAAAACTAGGGAATTTCTTTTTTCCCCTCCTTCCTCTCTCTGCATCACATTCATCCGGGGCCCCCATCACTGAGGGGCCCCCTGCCTCTCAGGCTCTCTCCTACGTTGCTCTCAAAATTCTCCAAGAATTCTTTTCCACTCTCAATCACACGACTGTCACTCCTCACCAGCACACCGCACCAGGCCAGGTTACTCCATCGCCACTCTCCTGTCTCTCATACCTCGCCATTCTCCACTCGACTCCCTACCACTACCTCCAACATCTGTGTTCTGGCATACTCATACCGTTCACATTCCAGCATCAAGTGCTCCACGGTTTAATCCACTCCTGTCCACACACATCTCACACACCTTGCTGCCATCATTCTTCCATCTGTGAATTACGACTATTTACCGCCAGCGACTTTGTCCTGGCTCTGAAGAGTAGGTCCCCTCATAGCCCACCATCATAGAACCTTTCATACCGTGGCTGGTTCTTTCTCCATTTACCATTCCAGTCGTTGATTCAACTCATTCCACTCAGCCATTCCTCTTTCCCTTTCTCTTCACTCTCCTCTTTATTTCTCTTTTTGCATACAGCATACCCCATGTCTCATCATCCTGTCACCAAACATTCCCAGCTTCACCTGTCCCATTTTCCACTTTTACTGAGTCTTTCATCACTTTCCCCATACATATTCCAGTCCCAAACCTTGGCTTTGCCCATTTGATGTCATCCATTCGTTGCAGTCTAGCTTTTAACTCAGTCCTGCCTTTGCTATCCTCTCTCGAACTTGCTCCATCCAATGTCTCCTCTAATCGCTTCCACTGCCACATACCTATTGGCTCCTAAATGCTAATTCTGCCTGCTTTTTTCGGTGGTACTTCCATCTGTCCAACTCCTTCCTAGACCAACACATTGTTTCCAGGCCATACATAATGCTAGGACTGCCACACCCTTCCATAGTCCTCCACCACTCATAACTTGTTGGCCCGAATTCTTGCCACACTGCCTAGCCTTCCAACCCACTGGTTGGCTTAGCTATAAGCGATCCTCTCATGTTAGTTTTCTCACAGCCTTTTATCATCAACCAAATACCCAGATACTTGTACTCTTTCGTTCTCTTTATTTCATTCCCACCCACCATCCAAAACCGTGTCATCATCAGAGGTCATCCCCATTCCACCACCAACACTTGACTCTTCTCCTTACTGAGCCTAACGTTTGAAGTCCCTTCCATATCAGTCACAGGCATCAGCATCTCGTGTAGTTTCATTGTGGTTTCACTAAGGATACACAACATCATCTGCATACATCAGTACACTCACATTCATCTCCAATTTTTCACACCCAGACCTGTACGCTTCACTCTCACTGCCATTTCCTCACATATAAACCAAAAAGTAGAGGAGAAAGGACACAGCCCTTGTCTTACTCCTCTCTTTACTATTCACCCCATCCCGTCTCGAGGTCACCATACTGAACTTGGCCTGTGTGTTCTCATACATAGATTATTATTTTAACAACCTTCTCACTCATGCCAATCGTCTCCAAATACCCTTACATAGCATTCTCCTATCCACTCTGTCTACGCTTCTCAAATATCTAGAAAGGCTAATATTTCTTTCTTCCTCTTCCTTGTTCTCTCAATCACTTCATTCACTACAAACATATTGTCCTCAGCTCGCCTGTCTTTTCTGAATCCATTCTGCCTCTTCACCCATCACTTATTTCTCCACAAACTTCACCTAGTCTTTCATTCAGTACACCACAGAAAATCTTACATTACCGTGTCACATACGCTATGGCCTGTAATTTTTTAATCGCCTTCCTACTCTATGTGGCCTCCTTATGTATGAGGTCATCTACTGTCATTCCAGGCACCAGGCACCCTTCCTCTCTCCATATATGTCCAAACAACTCATGCATCCTCAATACTCCATCACCTCCCTCTCTATACAATCATTCGGGATACCGTCCATTCCAGGGGCCTTTCCATTGTTCAGGTTCCTTACATACCTTCAATCTATCCATTCAATTTCTTCATCCTCATTTCCTCCTATTTTCCTCCCTAGGTGACGTTCCCTAAGTCACTATCAGGCTCATTCACACCTTCCAATATCTTTCCAGAGTCTTCTACAGCTCTGGCCATTTCCTTTCTCCCTTAGTGACCTGCCTTTCACCACTAGTTCTTCTACATGTCCTGTATGCTACTCTCTTCTCCTTCAAGAACTTTATACAATTCCCCTACCTCCTTCCTCACCTTTTTCCCTAAGTTCTCTGATCACTTTTCTCTCTTCATACACTCTTGCCTTCCTACCAAGCATTTCACCTCCTTTTGCTTACTCTTATACTCTTCCCATGCCCTTTCAACTCTATTCGTTCAGCTTCACTGTTTGACCTATTCTTTCTCAGACTCCTACACTTCCTATTTGGAATGTTTCCTTTATTTCCTGGCCTGTCGATCTCATGGTCCCACCAACTCTTTATTGTCCTTCCATTTGCTCTCTTTCTTGTCTGCCTCATGCTCTCTTCTGCCACTTTGTTTGAAGCTTCCGTAACAATCTCTCATTCATCTATCCACACTCTCTCAGCCCTCAAACCATTCTCTCCCAGCTTCCAGTTCCTCATTACTCACCACTTCTCTGAAATAATCCCAGTCTGCTCTCATAAGTTTCCAACGTCCATTCCTCTCCACTTTCACGTTCACTTCTTTTTTCCGTCAAACACTCTACTCCATTACCATGGACGTTATGGGTCACTTTCGCTACGTCGATTGTCCTTTCCTATCCACCCACATACTTCTCACCGTTCTCTAGCCTTCCGGTTCACTAACATAAAGTTCAATGGCAGATTCATTCTCCCTTCCACTCCAGGTCACTCTTCCTTCAGCCAGGGTCAATTCAAAATTTCTAATTCTCTCCTTGCAAAGTCAAGCAGCAATTTGGCCATTTCCATTTACTTCCGCTCCTAACACACCAATGTGACATCATGTGTCTCCCATCAACAATCACATTTCACTTCTACTCTTTCTACAAACCTTTGCACAATTCTATACTTCCTTTCATTTCTCGGCTCTAGCCCTGTTCCTTCCACTGTCTGTAACACCATATCACCAAGATCCTTTCTTTCCCTTTCGCACCTTATATTCCAGACGTGCGCCATGAATAATCCTCCCACCCATTTCACACCCTCATACAATCTAGCATCTCTGAATCTATACCTGCTTCCTGCCTCACAAGTACTCCCACTCCGCCACCTTTTTCTGATGCTTACTTCTACCCTGCCGATCATACTGTTAAGTCTCAGATCTAAGTTCAATTCTCTCTCGCATTTGTGTTTTCTGTCACACCAACTATGTCAATGTCCATTTCATGCATTTCTTGCTGAGGTTTCCATTTGTCAACATTCCATCCTCTAACATTCAACAGCCATCTCACTTCCTTTTGTGTGTCAAACAGTCACTCATTCGCATTTGTCACCCTCTTTTCCATCAACTTGCAGAGTATCTCAGTCGCGCGTTATTCCCACTCAAGCATTCTCCCACACATCCGCCTCTCTCCTTCCCAGTTTATGTGCACTTTGTCTCCCTCAAAAGACCTCCGTGGTAGTGCACCGTCCCAGGGTCTATGAAGCTACTCCATAGTCCCCTGGATCTGACGCACTCTGCTTTCATTCTTACAACCTCCTCTTGGAGTCGCTATGTTTGTGTCGCGTATCCATTTCTCATACCCTGCATTTTCCCGAGGTCGCCTCATGATTCCCACCACAGCCACTCGTACTTTTTCCTGTCCTTCTTTATCTCCTAGCACTCCATCACCTGCCCACGTCTGCTCGGGGCCAATCTCCTAAGGCTGTCCCCCCTCCCGCATTATCACCATTCCTTCCTGTACACCCTTCACCTTGCTCTCACCTCTTCACAACATCCTCCTACCCTTGCCACTCAGAGCTAACCAGCACACTCTTTGGTCTCTCATAGCCACGTGTCGCCTAACATTCTTCACAATACTGTCCCCTATACACAGTATGGGCCATTCTTGCCATTCCTCGGTTGCCCCCCGTTCTGTTCTACAGTCTGACCCCCCCTGGGTTTTGGTTATTCTCCATACTCATCTCCCCCACTGGTGGCCTGTAGCGGACACAGCCCCACCGGGAGGCGGGGCATCAGGGCACTAGCTCAAACCCCACCCCTCAGAGCTTTAGCTGCCGCTACAGGCAAAAAGCGCATGGGGGGCGGAAATCGACCAGCCTCACCACGACTGCAGTGGGCCTCAACTGGCGAGGGTGAGGAAACGGGGGGCAGGTCCCCCAGTCTCACCCACATCCATCAAAACAGCCCCCCTAGGCCGCCATACTTCGACATCTTCCACCGCTGCAGCTACACCTAGCCTCAACCCACACCCTCAACATCCCTTAGGGACACACATCCCTGCTACGACATCTTCCACCGCTGCAGCTCCCCACTCTCCTCTCCTTCGGCATGCCTGCTTTGGACGCCTAACGTCCCAGCCCTCATCCCGGGGTCCCTGTGGGTCTGGCCCCATATTCAGCTCAGCCTTGATCTGTTTCTGATGTTACAGTGCCTTTTCTTCATAGCCTGCCTTTAAACCGGCTGCTCCTGTGTGTTGTTCTTTTTTGTTTAGGCTGAGATTTCTATTGTCTATTTCCCCCATATCCCACATTCTTCCAAAACTCTTTCACCTGTCCTCATCATCCGTCCCACTGTCTCACCACACAGTCCCAGCAGTATAACATCCTCTCTTCCTGTCCTTTCAACCACCTCGTTCATGTACCTCCCATTTCAGTCAAACCACCCGCATCATTTCCATTCTCCCCCGCTATACTTCTCACATTCTAGTATCACATGTTCCACTGTTTCATCCTCACCCATGTCACACATCTGGCACACTTTGCTGCCTGCCTGAGCCATGCGTTCCCGCGATCTTAAACTTGATATGGTCCCTTCACATAGCAGCTATATATAGCTGAGTTATCTCTCGTTATCTCTCGCTACCTCTCTCTCTCTCTCTCTCTCTCTTGTTATCTCTCCCTCGTTATCTCTCTCTCTCTCTCGTTATCTGTCTCTCTCTCGTTATCTCTCTCTCGTTATCTCTCTCTCTCGTTATCTGTCTCTCTCGTTATCTGTCTCTCTCGTTATCTCTCTCTCGTTATCTCTCTCTCGTTATCTCTCTCTTGTTATCTCTCTCTCTCGTTATCTCTCTCTCTCTCGTTATCTCTTGTTATCTCTCTCTCTCGTTATCTCTCTCGGTATCTCTCTCTCTCTCTCTCTCTCTCTTAAATTGCCTCGCCAGCTGAGTATGTTTGTAAACAAAAAACGGGGTTTTTGCGTTCCATTTGTGACACGCGAACCGAACCCTGAACCCAGAACCCAACCCTGAACTGAAAGAACTGGTTCATGCAACTTGGGCACAAATGGAAGAGACCTTTGCAAATAGATGAACCGTGTTTTTGTCGTCCATGTACCGTAAGAATGATCAACTTAGACAATTACACCACGAATAACTATATGACAGCAATTAGGTATATTATCTGGTATATTATCTGGTATTATCAGGTATATTATCTGGTATTATTAGGCATATGTGGTATTATCAGGTATATGTGGTATTATTAGGCATGTGGTATTATTAGGTATATGTGGTATTATCAGGTATATGTGGTATTATTAGGCATGTGGTATTATTAGGTATATGTGGTATTATTAGGTATATGTGGTATTATTAGGTATATGTGGTATTATTAGGTATATGTGGTATTATTAGGTATATGTGGTATTATTAGGTATATGTGGTATTATTAGGCATATGTGGTATTATTAGGTATATGTGGTATTATTAGGCATGTGGTATTATTAGGTATATGTGGTATTATTAGGTATATGTGGTATTATTAGGTATATGTGGTACTATTAGGTATATGTGGTATTATTAGGCATGTGGTATTATTAGGTATATGTGGTACTATTAGGTATATGTGGTATTATTAGGTATATGTGGTATTATTAGGTATATGTGGTATTATTAGGTATATGTGGTATTATTAGGTATATGTGGTATTATTAGGTATATGTGGTATTATTAGGTATATGTGGTATTATTAGGTATATGTGGTACTATTAGGTATATGTGGTATTATTAGGTATATGTGGTATTAGGCATATGTGGTACTATTAGGTATATGTGGTATTATTAGGTATATGTGGTATTATTAGGTATATGTGGTATTATTAGGCATATGTGGTATTATTAGGTATATGTGGTATTATTAGTATATGTGGTATTATTAGGTTATGTGGCCTATTATTAGGTATATGTGGTATTATTAGGTATATGTGGCTATTATTAGGTATATGTGGTATTTTAGGTATATGTGGTATTATTAGGCATATGTGGTATTATTAGGTTATATGTGTATTATTAGGTATATGTGGTATTATTAGGTATATGTGGTATTATTAGGTATATGTGGTACTATTAGGTATATGTGGTATTATTAGGTATATGTGGTATTATTAGGTATATGTGGTATTATTAGGTATATGTGGTATTATTAGGTAT
>JACEEZ010015199.1:50000-95000 GCA_016584305.1 Chionoecetes opilio
AACTAAGGGTAACTATTAGTATTGGCCTAACTAAGGGTAACTATTAGTATTGCGCCTAACTAAGGGTAACTATTAGTATTGCGCCTAACTAAGGGTAACTATTAGTATTGCGCCTAACTAAGGGTAACTATTAGTATTGCGCCTAACTAAGGGTAACTATTAGTATTGCGCCTAACTAAGGGTAACTATTAGTAGTGAGCCTAACTAAGGGTAACTATTAGTATTGCGCCTAACTAAGGGTAACTATTAGTATTGCGCCTAACTAAGGGTAACTATTAGTATTGCGCCTAACTAAGGGTAACTATTAGTATTGCGCCTAACTAAGGGTAACTATTAGTAGTGAGCCTAACTAAGGGTAACTATTAGTATTGCGCCTAACTAAGGGTAACTATTAGTATTGCGCCTAACTAAGGGTAACTATTAGTATTGCGCCTAACTAAGGGTAACTATTAGTATTGCGCCTAACTAAGGGTAACTATTAGTATTGCGCCTAACTAAGGGTAACTATTAGTATTGCGCCTAACTAAGGGTAACTATTAGTATTGCGCCTAACTAAGGGTAACTATTAGTATTGCGCCTAACTAAGGGTAACTATTAGTATTGCGCCTAACTAAGGGTAACTATTAGTATTGCGCCTAACTAAGGGTAACTATTAGTATTGCGCCTAACTAAGGGTAACTATTAGTAGTGAGCCTAACTAAGGGTAACTATTAGTATTGCGCCTAACTAAGGGTAACTATTAGTATTGCGCCTAACTAAGGGTAACTATTAGTAGTGAGCCTAACTAAGGGTAACTATTAGTATTGAGCCTAACTAAGGGTAACTATTAGTAGTGAGCCTAACTAAGGGTAACTATTAGTAGTGAGCCTAACTAAGGGTAACTATTAGTAGTGAGCCTAACTAAGGGTAACTATTAGTATTGCGCCTAACTAAGGGTAACTATTAGTATTGCGCCTAACTAAGGGTAACTATTAGTATTGCGCCTAACTAAGGGTAACTATTAGTATTGCGCCTAACTAAGGGTAACTATTAGTATTGCGCCTAACTAAGGGTAACTATTAGTATTGCGCCTAACTAAGGGTAACTATTAGTAGTGAGCCTAACTAAGGGTAACTATTAGTATTGCGCCTAACTAAGGGTAACTATTAGTATTGCGCCTAACTAAGGGTAACTATTAGTATTGCGCCTAACTAAGGGTAACTATTAGTATTGCGCCTAACTAAGGGTAACTATTAGTATTGCGCCTAACTAAGGGTAACTATTAGTATGCGCCTAACTAAGGGTAACTATTAGTATGCGCCTAACTAAGGGTAACTATTAGTATTGCGCCTAACTAAGGGTAACTATTAGTATTGCGCCTAACTAAGGGTAACTATTAGTATTGCGCCTAACTAAGGGTAACTATTAGTATTGCGCCTAACTAAGGGTAACTATTAGTATGAGCCTAACTAAGGGTAACTATTAGTATTGCGCCTAACTAAGGGTAACTATTAGTATTGCGCCTAACTAAGGGTAACTATTAGTATTGCGCCTAACTAAGGGTAACTATTAGTATTGCGCCTAACTAAGGGTAACTATTAGTATTGCGCCTAACTAAGGGTAACTATTAGTATTGCGCCTAACTAAGGGTAACTATTAGTATTGCGCCTAACTAAGGGTAACTATTAGTAGTGCAGCCTAACTAAGGGTAACTATTAGTATTGCGCCTAACTAAGGGTAACTATTAGTATTGCGCCTAACTAAGGGTAACTATTAGTATTGCGCCTAACTAAGGGTAACTATTAGTAGTGAGCCTAACTAAGGGTAACTATTAGTATTGCGCCTAACTAAGGGTAACTATTAGTATTGCGCCTAACTAAGGGTAACTATTAGTATTGCGCCTAACTAAGGGTAACTATTAGTATTGCGCCTAACTAAGGGTAACTATTAGTATTGCGCCTAACTAAGGGTAACTATTAGTAGTGAGCCTAACTAAGGGTAACTATTAGTATTGCGCCTAACTAAGGGTAACTATTAGTATTGCGCCTAACTAAGGGTAACTATTAGTATTGCGCCTAACTAAGGGTAACTATTAGTATTGCGCCTAACTAAGGGTAACTATTAGTATTGCGCCTAACTAAGGGTAACTATTAGTATTGAGCCTAACTAAGGGTAACTATTAGTAGTGAGCCTAACTAAGGGTAACTATTAGTAGTGAGCCTAACTAAGGGTAACTATTAGTAGTGAGCCTAACTAAGGGTAACTATTAGTATTGAGCCTAACTAAGGGTAACTATTAGTATTGCGCCTAACTAAGGGTAACTATTAGTAGTGAGCCTAACTAAGGGTAACTATTAGTATTGAGCCTAACTAAGGGTAACTATTAGTATTGCGCCTAACTAAGGGTAACTATTAGTATTGCGCCTAACTAAGGGTAACTACTAGTATTGCGCCTAACTAAGGGTAACTATTAGTATTGCGCCTAACTAAGGGTAACTATTAGTATTGAGCCTAACTAAGGGTAACTATTAGTATTGCGCCTAACTAAGGGTAACTATTAGTATTGCGCCTAACTAAGGGTAACTATTAGTATTGAGCCTAACTAAGGGTAACTATTAGTAGTGAGCCTAACTAAGGGTAACTATTAGTAGTGAGCCTAACTAAGGGTAACTATTAGTAGTGAGCCTAACTAAGGGTAACTATTAGTATTGCGCCTAACTAAGGGTAACTATTAGTATTGCGCCTAACTAAGGGTAACTATTAGTATTGCGCCTAACTAAGGGTAACTATTAGTATTGAGCCTAACTAAGGGTAACTATTAGTATTGCGCCTAACTAAGGGTAACTATTAGTATTGCGCCTAACTAAGGGTAACTATTAGTATTGCGCCTAACTAAGGGTAACTATTAGTATTGCGCCTAACTAAGGGTAACTATTAGTATTGCGCCTAACTAAGGGTAACTATTAGTAGTGAGCCTAACTAAGGGTAACTATTAGTATTGCGCCTAACTAAGGGTAACTATTAGTATTGCGCCTAACTAAGGGTAACTATTAGTATTGAGCCTAACTAAGGGTAACTATTAGTAGTGAGCCTAACTAAGGGTAACTATTAGTATTGCGCCTAACTAAGGGTAACTATTAGTATTGCGCCTAACTAAGGGTAACTATTAGTATTGCGCCTAACTAAGGGTAACTATTAGTAGTGAGCCTAACTAAGGGTAACTATTAGTATTGCGCCTAACTAAGGGTAACTATTAGTATTGAGCCTAACTAAGGGTAACTACTAGTATTGCGCCTAACTAAGGGTAACTATTAGTATTGCGCCTAACTAAGGGTAACTATTAGTATTGCGCCTAACTAAGGGTAACTATTAGTATTGCGCCTAACTAAGGGTAACTATTAGTATTGAGCCTAACTAAGGGTAACTACTAGTATTGCGCCTAACTAAGGGTAACTATTAGTATTGAGCCTAACTAAGGGTAACTATTAGTAGTGAGCCTAACTAAGGGTAACTATTAGTATTGCGCCTAACTAAGGGTAACTATTAGTATTGCGCCTAACTAAGGGTAACTACTAGTATTGCGCCTAACTAAGGGTAACTATTAGTATTGAGCCTAACTAAGGGTAACTATTAGTATGAGCCTAACTAAGGTAACTATTAGTATTGCGCCTAACTAAGGGTAACTATTATTATTGCGCCTAACTAAGGGTAACTATTAGTAGTGAGCCTAACTAAGGGTAACTATTAGTATTGCGCCTAACTAAGGGTAACTATTAGTATTGCGCCTAACTAAGGGTAACTATTAGTAGTGAGCCTAACTAAGGGTAACTATTAGTATTGCGCCTAACTAAGGGTAACTATTAGTATTGAGCCTAACTAAGGGTAACTATTTTAACCATTATTATTTACATTTTCTATTATTGAACTCTCTCTTAACCATTATTAGTTCACTTTTAACTACCGTAGACAACACTAAAGTCGCCAGGACAACTTTTTGTTCTGTTTACAGCCGTGTGGTGGCGTTAATAGTTACATTTCTACATCCATGATTTCAGGACAGTTAGAAGGGGCTATCTGGAGAGTCTGTGTCATTTTGGGTCTTCATCTGTGTCATAGTAGGGCTATAAATGAACAGATGACAAGAATATCTATAAAGTGGCTGCCAACAGTAGAGTCGCCAGTTAGTGTTTATTTACTGAGTGTCCTCCCGCTGTCGTCGTCGCCCGAAGAAAAAAATGCGTAGCGAAATTGTAAAGCGTGTATACTTGCAGCTACAAAGCATAAAACAACGCTGAAACAGTGTAGATTATACAGTCATGATATAAACTACTGTGTATCATCTTCAGGGGCACAGACACAGCAGTAGTGAGGCTATCATTCCTAATATTTGTAGCCTGGCGACATTAGTGCAGGTGGCGACTATACTGTTATCTAGGGTAACTATTATTATTTCACTTTTAACTAAGGGTAACTATAGCAACAACACTAACCTTTGACCTCTGACCTCTGACCTCCCCCTAGCCCCAGGTCATCTGTTCCCAAGCCTCAGCCCATGACTTCACCTCCGGCCCATGGCGACACATGCTTCACGACCTTGACCTCGACCCCGGTGACCCCACGGGACCTCTAGGGGTCTTCAACGTGCGCTGGGTGGTCAGGCGTGCGGGGCTGCGGGGGGGGGCGGGGCTGGGGCGGGTCCCCTTCCTGGCTGTGAGGGTCAAGAGTGTGGATGTGATGCACTCTTGCCCGACGGTGACCCTGGTTGACCTGACGGGTGAGTGTTGACCTCGGTTGTGATTAGGGGGGGGAGGGGGACGATATTTTTTTTTTTTTATTTTCATTTTTTGTCTGTGTTTGTGTCTGTCTGTCTGTTTCTGTCTGTTTGTCTGTCTGTCTCTCTGTCTACCTGTCTCTCTCTCTTTGTCTGTCTGTCTTTCTCTGTCTGTGTTTGTCTTTCTCTGTCTGTCTGTCTGTCTGTCTGTCTTTCTAATGCCTAAGAACACATTTGTAAATAATTATATAATATTATGTACTTCTAAAGACAGGCCAATAAACTAAAACTAAACCACTACTACTACTACTACCACTACTACTACTACTACCACACACCACTACTACCACACACCACCACCAACCACCACTACCACACGCCACCACTACCAGCACCACCACCACCACCACTACTACAACCACAACAACCACCACCACTACCTTTCTACCACCACCACTACTACTACTACTACCACTACTACCACTACTACCACCACCACCACCACACCTACTACTACTATACCTAACTACTACTTACATAATACTACTAACTACTACTACTACTACTAACTGACTACCACTACTACCACCACACTACTACCTACTACTACTACTACTACTACTACTACACTACTACTACTACTACTACTACTACTACTACTACACTACCACACCACCACCACCACCACCACCCACCACCACCCACCACCACCACCACTACTACTACTACTACTACTACTACTACTACTACTACTACTACCACCACCACCACCACTACCACTACTACCACCACCACTACTACTACTACTACTACTACTACTACTACTACCACCACCACCACCACCACCACCACCACCACCACACTACTACTACTACTACTACTACTACTACTACTACTACTACTACTACTACTACTACTACCACTACCACTACTACCACCACCACCACCACCACTACTACTACTACTACTACTACTACTACCACTACCACTACCACTACCACTACTACTACTACTACTACCACTACCACTACCACTACTACCACTACCACTACCACTACTACCACTACCACTACCACTACTACCACTACCACTACCACTACTACTACTACTACTACTACACTACCACTACTACTACTACTACTACTACTACTACCACTACTACTACTACTACCCTACTACTATTACTACTACTACTACTACACTAAACTAAACTAAATTAAACCACAGGTGAAATCAAGGGCACCATCGCTACTCCCGTCTTACAAGACCTCGGACATTCGCTGACCCCAGGGGCCGTATTGGTCCTCCGAGGGGTCACCGTGTTATCCCCGGGGGCGGCACGGGAGGCCAGGTCACCCCGCCCCCGCACGCACTACCTCAACATCACCAGGTCAACCGTCATCGCTGTCTACACGCCCGATGACGAAGGGAATGTCAGCGCCATGCATATAAAGGACTTGGATGTTAGGGAGTTACGGAGGGAGATCGCGTCGCCTATACAAGTCTCCGGCCCTGGTGCTATTATTATGGAGGAGGAGGAGGAGGGGGATAGTGGCCCTGGCTCTGGCCTTGGCCCTCTCTTCTCCCATATACAAGGACCTAGGAATACAGGGTTACATCAGGGTAGCAATACATTAGGATCCCCTGGTCATATCAGATCCCCAGGTATAAACAGGTCCCCATACCAAGGAAAACCCAATGTACCCTCTCATTCTGCGTCTCCTAGGCCTAATATATCCCTCCATAGGCCTCCTTTACAATCTGACCCAGGAAAACCATCTGTACCCTCTCATAGGCTTAATATACCCATAAATAGGCCTCTAAGACAATCTAACCCTGTGCTAGATAATGGTAGGCCTGTAGCACACCCACACACACCAAACAGGCCTATACAGTACCTAAATAGGCCTCAATCACACTTAAATGTTACTCTACCCTCCCTCCCTCCCACCCCTTCTCCTATGCTACCCAGGCCTACTAGCAGACCCCCCCACCCTCCCCCCTCCTGCCTCAACACTAGTATGTTCTCCAGCCAGGCAGAGGAAGAAGAGGTGAACCAGTTACTAGGGAGTCTAGATGATGAGTCAATTTTTGGAGATTTTTAGCAATTTTTTTTTTTTTTTTTTTTGGTAAGGGGAGATTTTTTTTTTTTTTTGGTAAGGGAGGGTTTTTTTTTTTTTTTTTTCGGTAAGATTTTTTTTTTTTTTTTTGGTAAGGGGAGATTTTTTTTTTTTTTTGGTAAGGGGAGATTTTTTTTTTTTTGTGATAAGGGATTTTTTTTTTTTTTTTTTTTTTTTGCAATGGGTAGATTTTTTTTTTTTTTTTTTTTTTTTTTTTTGTAATGGGCGAGTTATTATTATTATTTTTTTTTTAATGGGCGGATTTTTTTTTTTTTTTTTTTTTTGGGTAATGGGCGGGTTATTTTTTTTTTTTTTTTTTTTTTTTTTAATGGGCGGGTTATTTTTTTATTTTTCTTTTTTTTTTTGTAATGGGCGGGTTATTTTATTATTATTTTTTATTTTTTTGTAATGGGCGGGTTATTTTATTATTATTTTTTTGGTAATGGGCGGATTTTTTTTTTTTTTTTTTTTTTTTTGTAAGGGTGGATTTTTTTGGGGGGTGGTGTAAGGGGTGGACATTTTTTTTTTTTGGGGGGGGGGAAGGAATGGATATTTTTTTTTTTTTAACAATAAGCATATAATAAAGTGACTATTTATTATTGATCTCAGTTCCTATTAAAACATATATACAGTTATACCTATCTTACAAATTACTATACACAATGAATAATGTATTGATGTATAATTATAATTTATGCCTAAGACCTTCCTTCCCTATCTGTCATTCATTATTTACATTTAAGGCATGGAAGACACGGCTTGTAGGATGAATGAATGAGTGAAGAAAGTGTGTATAATGTATGGTGAGTGAATAAATAGGCCTTGAAAGTGAATAAATAGGCCTTGAAAGTGAATAAATAGGCCTTGAAAGTGAATAAATAGGCCTTGAAAGTGAATAAATAGGCCTTGAAAGTGAATAAATAGGCCTTGAAAGTGAATAAATAGGCCTTGAAAGTGAATAAATAGGCCTTGAAAGTGAATAAATAGGCCTTGAAAGTGAATAAATAAGCCTTGAAAGTGAAGATTTGTACAAAATGAAAAATGGAAAAAAAATAGTTGTTATAAAAATTATTAGTTCTTTAAAATGAGAAGAAAAAAATATGGAAAAAAATGAAAGTGAAAATGACCTATTTATATCTATGCACTGTGCCTTGAAAATAATAAATAATAAGTGAATTAAAAATAAAAATTCAATTATATTTTTGATGACCTTTTCTTCTTTATAGGATTCAACGCAAAATAAATATTAAAATATCTGGTAAAAAATATATCTAAAATAACCAAAAAAAAGCTGAAATGACCTGAAATAACCAAAAAAAGGCTAAAATTACCTAAAATAATCAAAAAAGCTAAAATGACCTAAAAACAAACACAAAAAGGCTAAAATATACCTAAAATAACCAAAAAAGGCTAAAATTACCTAAAATAACCAAAAAAAGGCTAAAATTACCTAAAATAATCAAAAAGGCTAAAATTACCTAAAATATAAAAAACAAAACTAAAATGACCTAAAATATAAAAAAAAAAGCTAAAATAACCAAAAAAAAACTAAAATGACCTAAAATAACCTAAAAAAAGCTAAAATTACCTAAAATAACCTAAAAAATGCTAAAATTACCTAAAATAACCAAAAAGCTAAAATTACCAAAAATATAAAAAAAAAGCTACAATTATCTAAAATAACAAAAAAAGTTAAAATTACCTAAAATAACCAAAAAAGCTAAAATTACCTATAACCAAAAAAAGCTAAAATTACCTATAACCAAAAAAATGCTAAAATAACCAAAAAAAAGCTAAAATGACCTAAAATAACCAAAAAAAAGCTAAAATTACCTAAAATAAACCTAAAACAAAACAAAATAAACCCAAAATAACCCAAAATAAAATAATATATGGTACCTAAAAGTAACTATAAACTTAACTCAAGAACATAATACAGACTACCTTATACAATGTAATGTACTCATGTCTTCATCTGTATGCTATGATGTGTGGGGGTTTTCCTGTGTGCCTTCGGGTGAAAATTAAATGATTATAACTAACCATTACGTGATGCCACAGTGACGGTGATAATCAGTCCCCATCACGCCGTCACACACACACGTCACCCACACATCCAACGCCTCCACATACGCAAACTCCCTCACATATTCCACCTTCCGCACAAAATCCGCCGCGAACCTTGAACTCCCTTCCACGCTGGCCACAACCACCTCGTACGTAGCCTCTCCACACCCCGGCGCTTCCGCCGTCCACGGGTTACGCCACGCCACCTCTAACCTCACCCCGTCGCCTTGCTTACGTAACCAACACCGCAGGTCTCTCACTCGAGCGGGCGTGTGGTGATTCGGCGTCTCCGTAAATCGCACGTTACGCCATTGCCGTACACCGTTCCGTAATGCCTCGATAAACGGAACACTAACGCCAGGTTCCTGTGGGTACAGTCTGATCGTGGTGTCTTGGTATATTCGGTACAGCCAGTTCGAGTCGTCACAGCACGTTACGCTTGTCACCTCAGGGCCGTCGTGAAGCGCCGAGGATACACGGTTACGTTCCTGAGCTGTCATGTGATGCAGCCCCCCTAGGTGAGACGGGTACTCCGGGTGTGTACGTGTGTTGCGTACGTCGTCGTTTACCCATGCCAGGTACCCTAAACGTGAGCCCGGCAGTTCACACATGGCCCTGTATACTGGGGCCGCATTAGGGGACACTCCATAGGGCCACACCTCCACCAGAAGTCCCCCAGGAGGCAGGAATATACCCAAGGCCAGACCAGCCCCATGCACCCCAATCAACACCCCTGCCTGGCTGATGACACGTATACACTCCCTCACCCCATGCTCCTCTAGGGATACTGTCACCACCTGCCCTGCCCCACCCTGCACCCCTGCCCCGCCCCACACCCCCGCCCTTATAGCCTCCACTAGTTGCCCTTCGTTGAGAATCACACGAGTGGAACGTCGGGTTAGTATCACTGTCTTGGTGGTGGTGGTGGTGCTGGGGGTGGTGGTGGTGGTGGGGGTGGTGCTGGGGGTGGTGGTGGTGGTGGTGGTAGTGGGGGTAGTGGGGGTAGTGGTGGTGGTGGTAGTGGGGGTGTTGGGGGTGGTAGTAGTGGTGGTGGTTGGGGTAGTGGTAGTGGGGGTGGTGATGATGCTGGATTTTTTCACTTTTTTAGGATATTGTATGTGTGTTGGAAGTGTTTCTACTTTTTGGGGTTCATTTACGTGTGTTGCGAGTGTTTCTGGGGGTGTTTCATTTTCCATGGGGGTGTTTGGGGTGGTGGTGGTGGTGGTTGTGGTGGTGTTGGTAGTGGTGGTGGGGGTGGTAGTGGCAGTGGCTGTGGTGGTGGGGGTGGGGGTGCTGGCAGTGGTTGTAGTGGCAGTGGTGGTAGTGGTAGGGGTGGTTGTAGTGGTGTTGGTGTTGTCATTCACTCCCAGCCTCTCCCTCACGACATCCGCAAACTGCTTCAACTGCCGTCCTGTCAAAGGTGTCGCCGAGGGTCCCTGAGGTCGCCCAAACCCATACTGGTACCACACACTCTGACGGGACAGTCCCACCACAGCCGCCCCCAGACACAGCCACCGCACGCCCCGCCGCCGCAGGTCCCACGCTAGCACCACGCCGCGCCCCACCGCCTGGTACAGCGCCTGGTAGGGTGATGCGGGGTGTCCGTCCACCGCCAACACTAAGGGCCGGGCACAGGGGGGGCCTGGGGGGGAGGGGGAGAGGTTGTAGCTTTACTATATAACCTTCTACAACCTTAACCTTAACCTTAAAACTAACCCTATTGTGGAATCTTACTTAACCCTAACCTTATAGCCCCAAATTGTGGAAGTGTTTGCGCAAGTGCCCACCTCTGACTCCTATACATTCATTGCAAGTTCATTGGCCGAGACTGATTTTGGTTAATATTCCGCAGGAGTCGGCGGGTTTCACGGGCCTGACAGCTTACTTTTTCTCTATTTTCAGTGCAGTATTATGTGCAGTAGTTATTCCCTTGTGGGAACCAAAACTATAACACTTATTGATATATAATAATAGCTAGGTTAGGTTACAGCACACACACACAGCCACACACACACCACACCACAGCACACACACACACACACACACACACACCACACCACAGCACACACACCACAGCCACACACACACACACACACCACAGCACAGCACACACACACCACAACACAGCACACACACACCACAGCACACACACACACACAGCACAGCACACACACACACCACAGCCACACACCACAGCACAGCACACACACACACCACAGCCACACACACACACACACACCACAGCACAGCACACACACACCACAACACAGCACACACACACCACAGCACAGCACACACACACACACACACCACACACAGCACAGCACACACACACTACACACACCACACACAGCACACACACACACAGCCACCACACAACACACCACACCACAGCACACACACACCACAGCACAGCACACACACACCACACACACACAACACACCCACCACAAACACACCACAGCCACAACACCACACACCACACACACCACCACACACACACACACACACACACCACAGCACCACACACACACACCACACACACAACACACACAGCCACACACACACCACAGCACCACCAGCACACCACACAGCACACAAAACAAATAAAACCCAAAATAACCCAAAATAAAATAATATATGGTACCTAAAAGTAACTATAAACTTAACTCAAGATAATAATACAGAATACCTTATACAATGTAATGTACTCATGTCTTCATCTGTATGCTATGATGTGTGGGGGTTTTCCTGTGTGCCTTCGGGTGAAAATTAAATGATTACTATTATAACTAACCATTACGTGATGCCACAGTGACGGTGATAATCAGTCCCCATCACGCCGTCACACACACACGTCACCCACACATCCAACGCCTCCACATACGCAAACTCCCTCACATATTCCACCTTCCGCACAAAATCCACCGCGAACCCTGAACTCCCTTCCACGCTGGCCACAACCACCTCGTACGTAGCCTCTCCACACCCCGGCGCTTCCGTCGTCCACGGGTTACGCCACGCCACCTCTAACCTCACCCCGTCGCCTTGCTTACGTAACGAACACCGCAGGTCTCTCACTCGAGCGGGCGTGTGGTGATTCGGCGTCTCCGTAAATCGCACGTTACGCCATTGCCGTACACCGTTCCGTAATGCCTCGATAAACGGAACACTAACGCCAGGTTCCTGTGGGTACAGTCTGATCGTGGTGTCTTGGTATATTCGGTACAGCCAGTTCGAGTCGTCACAGCACGTTACGCTTGTCACCTCAGGGCCGTCGTGAAGCGCCGAGGATACACGGTTACGTTCCTGAGCTGTCATGTGATGCAGCCCCCCTAGGTGAGACGGGTACTCCGGGTGTGTACGTGTGTTGCGTACGTCATCGTTTACCCATGCCAGGTACCCTAAACGTGAGCCCGGCAGTTCACACATGGCCCTGTATACTGGGGCCGCATTAGGGGACACTCCATAGGGCCACACCTCCACCAGAAGTCCCCCAGGAGGCAGGAATATACCCAAGGCCAGACCAGCCCCATGCACCCCAATCAACACCCCTGCCTGGCTGATGACACGTATACACTCCCTCACCCCATGCTCCTCTAGGGATACTGTCACCACCTGCCCTGCCCCACCCTGCACCCCTGCCCCGCCCCACACCCCTGCCCTTATAGCCTCCACTAGTCGCCCTTCGTTGAGAATCACACGAGTGGAACGTCGGGTTAGTATCACTGTCTTGGTGGTGGTGGTGGTGGTGGTGGTGCTGGGGGTGATGGTGGTGGTGGTGGTAGTGGTGGTGGTGGTGGTGCTGGGGTTGGTAGTGGTGGTGGTGGGGGTGGTGGAGGCTGTGGTGGTGGTGGTGGTGCTGGGGGTGGTGGTGGTGCTGGGGTTGGTAGTGGTGGGGGTGGTGGAGGCTGTGGTGGTAGTGGGGGTGTTGGTAGTGGCTGTGGTGGTGGTAGTGGCAGTGGTTTGGGTGGTGGTGGGGGTGGTGGTGGGGGCTGTGGTGGGGGTGCTGGTAGTGGCTGTGGTGGTTGGGGTGGTAGTGGTAGGGGTGGTTGTAGTGGTGTTGGTGTTGTCATTCACTCCCAGCCTCTCCCTCATGACATCCGCAAACTGCTTCAACTGCCGTCCTGTCAAAGGTGTCGCCGAGGGTCCCTGAGGTCGCCCAAACCCATACTGGTACCACACACTCTGACGGGACAGTCCCACCACAGCCGCCCCCAGACACAGCCACCGCACGCCCCGCCGCCGCAGGTCCCACGCCAGCACCACGCCGCGCCCCACCGCCTGGTACAGCGCCTGGTAGGGTGATGCAGGGTGTCCGTCCACCGCCAACACTAAGGGCCGGGCACAGGGGGGGCCTGGGGGGGGAGGGGGAGAGGTTGTAGCTTTACTATATAACCTTCTACAACCTTAACCTTAACCTTAAAACTAACCCTATTGTGGAATCTTACTTAACCCTAACCTTATAGCCCCAAATTGTGGAAGTGTTTGCGCAAGTGCCCACCTCTGACTCTTATACATCATTGCAAGTTCATTGGCCAAAACTGATTTTGGTTAATATTCCGCAGGAGTCGGCGGGTTTCACGGGCCTGACAGCTTACTTTTTCTCTATTTTCAGTGCAGTATTATGTGCAGTAGTTATTCACTTGTGGGAACCAAAACTATAACACTTATTGATATATAATAATAGCTAGGTTAGGTTACAGCACACACACAGCCACACACACACACACACACACACACACACCACAGCACAGCACACACACACCACAGCCACACACACACACACACACCACACCACAGCACACACACACACACCACAGCACAGCACACACACACCACAACACAGCACACACACACACACCACAGCCACACACATACACACACACACACACACACACCACAGCCACATACACACACACCACAGCTACACACACACACACTCACCGGTCACAGCACACACACACACACACACACACACACTCACCGGTCACAGCACACACACACACCACAGCACAGCACACACACACACACACACTCACCGGTCACAGCACACACACACACACACACACACACACTCACCAGTCACAGCACACACACACACACACACTCACCGGTCACAGCACACACACACACACACACACTCACCAGTCACAGCACACAGTCGCATGGCCGTGAAGTAAACAGGCAAAACGTCATCGTGAAGAGCATGCAGCAAGTTATCCGGCTTGAACCTTGCTAGCACCACCGTCACGCCTCCCACGGCAGTGACGGTGCCCGCGTCAACACTGCGGCGCGGCACGGACGACACCACGAATTTGAAAGCGTTATGTCGCGCCACAGACGATAGCAAGAGGCCCTTTAACTCCTGGATGTTCCCGACTCCTTCTATTATCGAGTCCTCGTCTGATAGAAAGGCAAATTCTTCGTGTGTGGGGTTATAGTAGAGGTTTGTGAAGTGGCATTGTAACCCTGATTGTGGGGTTGTGTGGCACCAGACAGAGGAGGGAGCGGGGAGGGGGTTGGGTGGAGGTGGTGGAGGTGGAATGGAGGGAGCGGGGAGGGGGTTGGGTGGAGGTGGTGGAGGTGGAATGACCGGGGTTGGCTGCACTATATCCTGGCAGTGATTATTGCTCTTATCCTCGAGTGTGTTTGTTGTTTTGTGTGTTTCTGCTTCCTGGTGTTGTCTCCTCCCCTCACAGCAAGCGTGCACG
The DNA here is from genome assembly GCA_016584305.1 of Chionoecetes opilio. Classification (NCBI taxonomy): domain Eukaryota; kingdom Metazoa; phylum Arthropoda; class Malacostraca; order Decapoda; family Majidae; genus Chionoecetes; species Chionoecetes opilio. Next base: position 64,651 of record JACEEZ010015199.1, read on the forward strand.
TAAGGGTTGTGCCGCACGTACACACAACATGGCGTACTAAGGGTGACAGGGGTTGTGGCATGGCAGAGATGACACGTATGGACGGATAGGTAGAGGAGTGTCACGATATGTAAGCTTGTCATTTCACTTCACTTCACTTCAGACAGCAAGAAGAAACACGGGTAATAATGGACGAGGACTTCGCGGTCGTTTTCAGAGACGCCAACTATTTTTTCTTGGCCTACAATAGGTGCTTGTTCTAATGGTGCTAGTTTTATTTTGCGCAAACCAAAAGAAAAAAAAAAAAGTATATTTTGTGGTTAAGGTTAGGTTAGGTTTCTTTAAAACCTGTAAGGTTAGGTTAGGTTAGGTTTCATTTTTTTTTTTTTTTGGTTTGCGCAAAATAAAACTAGCACCATTAGAACAAGCACCTATTGTAGGCCAAGAAAAAATAGTTGGTGTCTCTGAAAACGACCGCGAAACTCTCCTCCATTATTACCGCCCCGTCTCCATACCAACATATTTTATCATTCATCCTTAGTGGTTAGTGTTGGGCGAAGCCACCACCCCGGGAGGCGGGTCACAAACCCCGGCTAACACCCGGTACCCATTCACTGCTGGGTGGACGGGCTCGGGTTTTAAGAAGACCGCCCAACTGTTTCCGCTCCGCCCGGGGATCGAACCCGGGACTTCTCGGTTGTGAACCGAGCGTGCTACCCCTACACCACCTTGAGTCACCGTATTTCTGGGTATTCACAATCACTAAGTCGTGTTAATATCCCCGGGTGGTGATGAATAAGCCGTGAATAACTGTGAATAAGGGAGGAAGAGCCAGTCACAGTCTCACAGTGGCGGATTTTGACACATGTTTTTGTTTACTTTTTGTCACTAGCGCGGGTAACTCTTTCCAACGGCTCGCAGGACAGGACATTTATTTTGAGTTATTTCACTTATTTTGTATAGATTTTCATAACATATAGGATAGAGAGATTAATATAATAGTTACATAATATCTTTTATACAATATATACCATTATATTAGCTTTAAAATACGCAAATTGACAAATTTCAATTTTTTTTATCTCTCACGGACACATTTTACTACCATATAAGTAAAATAAACACTTTTAATCATGCGTATAAACATAGTACAGTTAAATTGTCTTCTATAAATCAAGTAAATAATGACTAATAGTAATACTGATAGAAAGAAGAAATCGCCGTGTGGAAGTAAAGAGGCCACAAGAAGAGGAAGAAGAAGTCGAAGAGGCGCGTGTCAACCACAACAATGCCTGAAGAAGTGACAGAAGGTGACCTGACCGTGACCCCTGGCAGTGACCCAGGACCAGATGAGGGCAAGAAGACCCTGTACACCTTGAAGGGTAGGTCATGGTGTTGATGGGAAGGGAAGGGCAGTGATGGGAAGGGCTGAGTAGTGATGGGAAGTGATGGGAAGGGAAGGGTGTTGATGGGAAGGGAAGGGAATGGTGTTGATGGGAAGGGAAGGGAAGGGTGTTGATGGGAAGGGAAGGGAAGGGTGTTGATGGGAAGGGAAGGGAAGGGTGTTGATGGGAAGGGAAGGGAAGGGTGTTGATGGGAAGGGAAGGGAAGGGTGTTGATGGGAAGGGAAGGGAAGGGTGTTGATGGGAAGGGAAGGGAAGGGAAGGGCAGTGATGGGAAGGGCTGAGTAGTGATGGGAAGGGCTGAGTAGTGAAGGGGAGGGCAGGGTGTTGATGGGAAGGGAAAGGTGGTGGGGGTGTGTTTGGGGTGGTCAGTTCGTACACAAGTTGTTTCGTACACTAGTAGATTCGTACACCAAAAAGTTGTTTCGTAGTCTATATGAAACCATAGTCGTTTCGTACACTCACCTCAGAGATGAACATCATTACTAGAGTTACGAAACGACACCAGGTATGTACGAAAAAGCTTGGACGAACTTGTCTGAAAATCTTGCCACAGTTATTAAGGAAATATTTACCCCCAAAAAAACTAGTTATTACCAAGAAAATCAAATATCAGATTCTTTCAAAAAACATCAAAAGGTAAAAAAAATATAGATATATAGGGTACATTTCCAGATGAACACCGAACTCACTTTGGTGGACGAAACGGGTGTGTTTTTTTTCGGGTGTGTTTTGAATTAATCTGCTAACCGTTTGTGTCGCAATTTTTTTTTTTTTTTTTTTTTTTTTTTTTTTTTTTTTTTTTTTTTTTAAATTGCAAAAATGACAAAATAAATAAAATAATTGAACCGAAACCTAATCTAACCTAACCTAACCTTTACCTAACCTAACCTAACCCATACCTAACCTATACCTAACCTAACCTAACCTAACCTAACCTAACCCTAACCTAACCTAACCTTTACCTATACCTAACCTTTACCTATACCTAACCTAACCCATACCTAACCTAACCTAACCTAACCTAACCTAACCCAACCCATACCTAACCTAACCTAACCTAACCTAACCTAACCCAACCCATACCTAACCTAACCTAACCTAACCTAACATAACATAACCTAACCCATACCTAACCTAACCTAACCTAACCTAACCCAACCCATACCTAACCTAACCTAACCTAACCTAACCTAACCTAACCCAACCCATACCTAACCTAACCTAACCTAACCTAACATAACATAACCTAACCCATACCTAACCTAACCTAACCTAACCTAACCCATACCTAACCTAACCTAATCTAACCTAACCCATACCTAACCTAACCTAACCTAACCTAACCTAACCCATACCTAACGTAACCTAATCCATACCTAACCTAACCTAACCTAACCTAACCTTTACCTAACTTTAAAAAAAAAAAAAAAACGAACCTTTATCTACCTAAAAAAAAAAATTGCGACAGAAACGGTAAGCAGATTAATTCAAAACACATAAAAACACCAGAAAAAAATAGTTTCGTCCACCAAAATGAGTTCGGTGTTCATCTGGAATAATACCCAAAAAGATAGAGTTAATAAAGCTAATCTTTACCAGAGCATCACAGTGTTAACCCCTTCACGCCCAGACCTTTCCTTGGCTATATAAAATGGTCTGTTGTCAGCCATAAAAGTACGAAAAGTCACTGAATATACCACAGTAGTTAGTGGACAAGGATACTAAACAGGTCATAGCTATAAAACATTGCTTATAGTCACTACAAATCGTATAATGGTTCCCAAATTACAATGGAAATTACGTTCTGGGCCTCAAAACATTGCTTATAGTCACTACAAATTGTCTAATGGTACCCAAATTACAATGGAAATTACGTTCTGGGCCTCAAAACATTGCTTATATTCACTACAAATTGGTCTACGGGTACCAAAATTTACAATGGAAAATTACGTTTCTGTGGCCTCAACACATGATTATAGTCACTAAAAATCGACGAATGGTACCCAAATTAACATGGCAATTACGTTCTTGGGCCTCAAAACATTGCTTATAGTCACTAAAATCGTCTAATGGTACCCAAAATTAAATGCAATTACGTCTCGGCCTCAAAACAATTGCTTATAGTCACTCAAAATCGTCTAATGGTACCCAATATTACAATGGCAATTACGTTATGGGCCTCAAAACATAGCGTATAGTAACTACAAATCGCTAAATGGTACCCAAATTCCAAATGGCAATTTACGTTCTGGGCCTCAACCATTGCTTATAGTCACTACAAATCGTCTAATGGTACCCAAATTACAATGGCAATTACGTTCTGGGCCTCAAAACATTGCATGATAGTCACTACAAATCGTCTTAATGGTACCCAAATACAATGGCAATTACTTCGGGCCTCAAAACATTGAGTATGGTCACTACAAATCGTCTACTGGTACACAAAATACAATGGCAATTAAGTTCTGGGGCCTCAAAAACATTGTTATAGTCACTAACCAAAATCGTCTAATGGTACACAAATACAATGCAAATTACGTTCTGGGCCTCAAAAAAACATTGCTTATAGTCACTACAAATCGTACTAATGGTACACAAATTCAATGGGCAATTCGTTCTGGGCTCAAAAAATTGCTATAGTCACTACAAAATCGCTAATGGTACACAAATTACAATGGCAATTACGTTCTGGGCCTCAAAAACATTGCTTTTATACTCACTACAAATCGTCTTCATGGTACCCAAATACAATGGCAATACGTTTGGGCCTCAAAACCAGTGCTTATACTCACTACTCCATCGTCTTATGTTAACCCAAATTACCCGGCAATTACGTCGGGCCTCAACACAGTGCTTATAGTACACTACAAAATCGTCTAATGGTACACAAATTACAATGGCAATTACGTTCTGGGCCTCAAAACATTGCTCATACTCACTACAAATCGTCTTATGGTACCCAAATTACCCTGCAATACGTTCTGGCCTCAAACATGCTTTATAAGTCACTACAAAATCGTCTAATGGTACACAAATTACAATGGGCAATTACGTTCTGGGCCTCCAAAACCTGCTTTATAGTCACTACAAATCGTCTAATGGACCCAAATTACAATGGCAATTACGTTCTGGCTCATAAAACATTGCTATCCGCACTACAAATCGTCTTATGGTACCCAAATTTACAATGGCAATACGTTTGGGCCTCCAAAACATTGCTTAGACCACTACAAATCGTCTGTATGGTACCCAAATTACCCTGGCAATTACGTTCTGGCCTCACAAATTGCTGATAGTCCCTACAAATCGTGCTAAGGTAACCCAAATTACAATGGCAATTACGTTCTGCGTATGGCTCAAAAACATTGCTTATAGAAATAAAAAAAAAAAATCACTAAAAATCGTCTAAATGGTACCCAAATTACAATGGCAATTACGTTTTTATGGGCCTCAAAACATTCTTTTAGAGTCACTAAAAATCGTTAATGGTACACAAATTTACACTGGCAATTACGTTCTGGGCCTCAAAACATTGCTTATAGTCACTACAATCGTCTAATTGTACCCAAATACATGGCAAGTACGTTTGGCTCAAAACATAGCTATAGTCACTACAACGTCTAATGGTACCCAAATTACAACTGGCAATTACGTTCTGGGCCCAAAAACATTGCTTATAGTCACTACAAAATCGTCTAATGGTACCCAAACTTACAATGGCCAATTACGTTCTGGCCTCAAAACATTGTTTATAGTCACTAACAAATCGTCTAATGGTACCCAAATTACAATGGCAATTACCGTTCTGGGCCTCAAAAAATGATTATATATAGTCACTACAAAATCGTCTAATGGTACACAAAATACAATGGCAATTACGTTCTGCGGCCTCAAAACATTGCGTTATAGTCACTATCAAATCGTCTATGGTACACAAAATACAATGGCAATTACGTTCTGGGCTCAAAAACTTGCTATAGTCACTACAAATCGTCTCATGTACACAAATTACCAATGGCAATTACGTTCTGGGCCTCAAAACATTGCTTATAGTCACTCAACTAGTCTAATGGTACCCAAATACAATGGCAATTACGTCGGGCCTCAAAACATGCTTATACTACACAAATCTCTTATGGTACACAAATTACAATGGCAATTACGTTCTGGGCCTCAAAACATTGTTATATCACTACAAATCGTCTTATGGTACCAAATTACCATGGCAATTACGTTCTGGGCCTCAAAACATTGCTTATAGTCACTACAAAAATGTCAATGGTACACAAATTTACAATTGGCAAGTACGTTCTGGGCCTCAAAACCATTGCTTATACTCACTACAAAATCGTCTTATGGTACCCAAAGTACCCTGGCAATTACGTTCTGGGCCTCAAAACATTGCTTAATAGTCACTAAAATGTCTAATGGTACACCAAAAATTACAATGGCCAACTTACGTTTGGGCCTCAAAACATTGCTTATAGTCACTACAAATCGTCTAATGGTACCCAAATTACAATGGCAATACGTTGGGCCGCAAAACATGCTTATACTCACTAACAAAATCGTCTTTAATGGTACCCAAATTACAATGGGCAATACGTTCTGGGCCTCACAAACATTGCTTATACTCACTTACAATCGTCTTAGGGTACCCAAAGTACCCTGGCAATTAGTTCTGGGCCTTCAAAACATTGTAACTCACTACAAATCGTCTTATGGTACCCAAAATTACCCTGGCAAGTACGTTCTGGGCCTCAAAACACATTGCTTATTACTCACTACAAATTCGGTCTTATGGCTGTACCCAAATTACCCTGGCAATAACGTTAGGGCCTCAAAACATTGCTTATATCACTAACAAATCGTCTTATGGTACCCAAAATACCCTGGCAATAACGTTCTGGGCCTCAAAAAAAAAAAACATTGCTTATACTCACTACAAAATCGTATTATGGCTACCAATTACCTTGGCAAACGTTTTCTGGGCTCAAAAAACATTGCTTATAGTCAATACAAATCGTTCTAATGGTAACAACAAAATTTACCCTGGCAAGTAGTTAGGGGCTCAAAACATGCTTATAGTCACTACAAATCGTCTAATGTACACAAATTACCCCTGGCAAGTACGTTCTGGGCCTCAAAAACATTGCTTATAGTCACTACAAATCGTTCTAATGGTCACAAAGTACCCTGGCAATTACGTTCTGGGCCTCAAAAACATGCTTTATAGTCACTACAAAATTGTTCTAATGGTACCCAAAATTACAATGGAAATACGTTGCGGGCCTCAAAACATTGTTATAGTCACTAAAAATCGATAATGGTACCAAATTACAATGGGCAATTACGTTCTGGGCCTCAAAACATTGCTATAGTCACTAAAAATAGTCTCAATGGTACCCAAATGACATGGCAAGTACGTTCTGGGCCTCAAAACAGTGCTTATAGTCACTACAAATCCGCTAAGGGTACCCAAATTACAAATGGCATACGTTTCTGGGCCTCAAAACATAGCTTATGTCACTACAAATGTCTAATGGTACCCAAATTACATGGCACATTACGTTCTGGGCCTCAAAACTTGCTTATAGTCCTACAAATCGTCTTCTAATGGTACCCCAAATTACAATGGCAATTACGTTCTGGGCCCCTCAAAAATGCTAGAATAGGTCACTACAAATCGTCTAATGGTACCAAAATTACAATGGAAATTACGTTCTGGGCCTCAAAACATTGCTTATAAGTCCACTACAAAGCGTATAATCGGTAGTCTGGGTGATACACAAATTACATGGCAATTTACGTCTGGGCCTCAAAAAATTGCTTATAGTCACTACAAAATCGTCATAATGGTACAGAAATTACAATGGCAATTACGTTCTGGGCCTCAAAAAACATGGCTTATAGTCAATACAATAGTCTATGGTACACAAATTACAATGGCAATTACGTCGGGGCCTCAAACATTGCTTATAGTCACTACAAAATCGGCTAATGGTACCCCAACTTACAATGGGCAATGACGTTCTGGGCCTCAAAAACATTGCTTCTTATACTCACTACAAATCGTCTTATGCGTACAAAATTACCCCAATGGCAATTACTCTGGGCCTCAAAACATTGCTTAATACTCACTACAACTAGTCTTATGATCCCCAAATTACCTGGCAATACGTTCCGGGCCTCAAAACATTGCTTATAGCTCACTACAAATCGTTCTAATGTACACAAATTACAAATGGCAATTACGTTCTGGGGGCCTCAAAACATTGCTTTATACTCACTACACATAGTCTTATGGGACCCAAATACCCTGGCAATACGTTCTGGGCCTCAAAAACATGCTATAGTCACTACAAATGTCTAATGGTACCACATTACAATGGCATCACGTTCTGGCCTCAAAAACATTGCTTTATAGTGCACTACAAAATTTGTCTAATGGTACCCAAATTACAATGGCAATTCGTTCTGGGCCAAAAAACAGTGAGCTTATACTCACTACAAATCGTCTTATGGTACCCAAATTACAAAATGGCAATTACGTTCTGGGACTCAAAACATTTGCTTATACTCACTACCAAATGCGTCTTATGGTACCCAAATTACCCTGGGCAATACGTTATGGGCCTCAAAAACATTGCTTTATAGTCACTACAAATCGTCTAATGGCTACCCACATTTACAAATGGCAAGTACGTTCTGGGCCTCAAAACATTGCTTATAGTCATAAAAATCGTCTAATGGTACCCAAAATTACAATGGCAAAAATTACGTTTTCTGGGGCCTCAAACATTGCTTATAGTCACTAAAACAAACGTCTAATGTAACCAAATTACATGGCAATTTCGTCGGCGGCCTCCCAAAAACATTGCTTATAGTCACTACAGAACTGTCTAATGGTCACCCAAATTACAATGGCAATTTACGTTCTGGCTCAAAACATAGCTGTAAGTCACTTACAAATCGTCTAATGGTACCCCAAATTACAATGCAATTAGTCTGGGCCTCCAAAACATTGCTATAGTCACACAAACGTCTAATGGTACCCAAATTACAATGGCAATTACGTTCTGGGCCTCAAAACATTGCTTATGAGTCACTGACAAATCGTCTAATGGTACCAAATTACAAATGGCAATACGTTTTGGGCCTCAAAAACATTGTTATAGTCACTACAAATCGTCTAATGGTACACAAAATTTACAATGGCAATTACGTTACTGGCCTCAAAACATTGCCTGATAGTCACTACAAATCGTCTAATGGTAAACAAAGTACAATGGCAATTACGTTCTGGGCCTCAAAACATTGCTATAGTCACTACAAATCGTCAATGGTACACAAATTACAAGGCAATTACGTTCTGGGCTCAAAAAACATTGCTTTATAGTCACTACAAATCGTCTAATGGTACCCAAATTACAATGGCAATACGTTCTGGGCCTCCAAAACATGCTTCTTTATACTCCACTACAAATCGTTATTAGGTACCCAAATTACAATGGGCAATTACGTTCTGGGCCTCAAAACATTGCTTTATATCACTACAAAATTCGTCTTTATGGTACAAATTACCCTGGGCAAATACGTTCGGCCTCAAAACATTGCTTATAGTCACTACAAATCGGTCTAATGGTACACAAATTATACAATGGCAATACGTTCTGGCCTCAAAACATTGCTTATACCATACAAAATCGTCTTATGTACCCAAATTACCCTGGAATTACGTTCTGGCCTCAAAACATTGCCTTATAGTCATACAAAATCGTCTAAGGGTACACAAATTACAATGGCAATTACGTTCGGGGCCTCAAAACATTGCTTATAGTCACTACAAAATCGTTAATGGTACCCAAAATACAATGGCAATTACGTTATGCGGCCTCAAAACATTGCTTATATCACTACAAATCGTCTTATGGTACCCATAATTACAATGGCAATTACGTTCTGGGCTCAAAACATGCTAACTCACTACAAAATCGTCTTTATGGCTACCCCCAAATTACCCTGGCAATTACGTTCTGGCCTCAAAAACATTGCTTATACCACTACAAATAGTCTTATGGTACCCAAATTACCCTGGGCAATTACGTTTGGGCCTCAACAACATTGCTTTACTCACTACAAATTCCGTCTTATGGTACCCAAATTTAACCCTGGCAATACGTTCTGGGCCTCAAAACATTGCTTATACTCCACTAACAAATCGTCTTATGGTACCCAATTACCCTGCAATAACGTTCGGGGCCTCCAAAAAACATTGCTTATACCTCACTACAATCGTCTATGGTTACCCAAAAATTACCCTTCGGCCAATTTTAACCCGTTTTTTTGTTCTGGGCCTCAAAACATTCTTTATAGTCACTACAAATCGTCTAATGGTACACCAAATTTACCCTCGGAATACGTTCTGGGCCTAAAAAAACATGCTTATAGTCACGACAAATCGTCTAATGGTACACAAATTACCCTGGCAATTACGTTCTGGCCTCAAAAAAAAAATTGCTTTGTCTAAAATCTAACAGTACATTAAATTACCCTGGGGGCATTACTTCTCCTCAAAACTTCTTTAGCCTCTATCTTGTCAATCCCGCTTCTTCTGGCTCTCCTTCTTTCTCCTCTCTCTATCTCATCTCCCTGCAATTCGTTCTCTGGGCCTCAGGGTTAAGTGAAAAAAAATTTATATTGTTTTGTGAATCATAGCAAACAGTTATCTTTAAACTCTTTTCCTGTTGTGTGTCTCTCTCTCTCTCTCTCTCTCTCTCTCTCTCTCTCTCTCTCCTCTCTCTCTCTCTCTCTCTCTCTCTCTCTCTCTCTCATCGCTCCATCTCTACTCTCTTCTTTTTGTCTCCGATCTAAAATTATCTTTCTCTCTCTCTCTCTCTCTCCTCTCTCTCTCTCTCTCTCTCTCTCTCTCTCTCTCTCTCTCCTCTTCTCTCTCTCTCTCTCTCTCTCTCTCTCTCTCTCTCTCTCTCTCTCTCTCTCTCTCTCTCTCTCAAATAAAATAATCAAATACGTATTTTTGTATTAAAATGAAATTATTATCTTTTAAAAAACCTAACTTTTTTTTTTTTTTTTTTGTGTGTGTGTGTCAGTGTGCCTGGTGCTCCGTGACGCGCAGCTGGCTCACGGTCTGCGGCACAGCGACTACCAGCTGTACCGCCAGTACTGCAGCCGCCGCATCAGACGTCTCAGGAAGAACCTGGACTTCATCCAGGGCGACCGCAAGAACTTTAGGAAGAAACTGGTGACCCCCGAGGTGCTCAAGGATGAAAGGTGGGCCACTTACTACTATTATTGCTATTATTGTTGTGGCTAAGTGATGGGAAGGGCTGAGTAGTGAAGGGAAGGGAAGGGCTGAGTAGTGAAGGGATGGGAAGGGCTGAGTAGTGAAGGGAAGGGAAGGGCTGAGTAGTGAAGGGAAGGGAAGGGCTGAGTAGTGAAGGGATGGGAAGGGCTGAGTAGTGAAGGGAAGGGAAGGGCTGAGTAGTGAAGGGAAGGGAAGGGCTGAGTAGTGAAGGGAAGGGAAGGGCTGAGTAGTGAAGGGAAGGGAAGGGCTGAGTAGTGAAGGGATGGGAAGGGCTGAGTAGTGAAGGGAAGGGAAGGGCTGAGTAGTGAAGGGAAGGGAAGGGCTGAGTAGTGAAGGGAAGGGAAGGGGTGAGTAGTGAAGGGAAGGGAAGGGCTGAGTAGTGAAGGGAAGGGAAGGGCTGAGTAGTGAAGGGAAGGGAAGGGCTGAGTAGTGAAGGGATGGGAAGGGCTGAGTAGTGAAGGGATGGGAAGGGCTGAGTAGTGAAGGGAAGGGAAGGGCTGAGTAGTGAAGGGAAGGGAAGGGCTGAGTAGTGAAGGGATGGGAAGGGCTGAGTAGTGAAGGGAAGGGAAGGGCTGAGTAGTGAAGGGATGGGAAGGGCTGAGTAGTGAAGGGAAGGGAAGGGCTGAGTAGTGAAGGGAAGGGAAGGGCTGAGTAGTGAAGGGAAGGGAAGGGCTGAGTAGTGAAGGGAAGGGAAGGGCTGAGTAGTGAAGGGATGGGAAGGGCTGAGTAGTGAAGGGAAGGGAAGGGCTGAGTAGTGAAGGGAAGGGAAGGGCTGAGTAGTGAAGGATGGGAAGGGCTGAGTAGTGAAGGGAAGGGAAGGGCTGAGTAGTGAAGGGAAGGGAAGGGCTGAGTAGTGAAGGGATGGGAAGGGCTGAGTAGTGAAGGGAATGGAAGGGCTGAGTAGTGAAGGGAAGGGAAGGGCTGAGTAGTGAAGGGAAGGGAAGGGAAGGGCTGAGTAGTGAAGGGAAGGGAAGGGCTGAGTAGTGAAGGGAAGGGAAGGGCTGAGTAGTGAAGGGAAGGGAAGGGCTGAGTAGTGAAGGGAAGGGAAGGGCTGAGTAGTGAAGGGAAGGGAAGGGCTGAGTAGTGAAGGGATGGGAAGGGCTGAGTAGTGAAGGGATGGGAAGGGCTGAGTAGTGAAGGGAAGGGAAGGGCTGAGTAGTGAAGGGATGGGAAGGGCTGAGTAGTGAAGGGATGGAAGGGCTGAGTAGTGAAGGGAAGGGAAGGGCTGAGTAGTGAAGGGATGGGAAGGGCTGAGTAGTGAAGGGATGGGAAGGGCTGAGTAGTGAAGGGAAGGGAAGGGCTGAGTAGTGAAGGGAAGGGAAGGGCTGAGTAGTGAAGGGATGGGAAGGGCTGAGTAGTGAAGGGAAGGGAAGGGCTGAGTAGTGAAGGGAAGGGAAGGGCTGAGTAGTGAAGGGAAGGGAAGGGCTGAGTAGTGAAGGGAAGGGAAGGGCTGAGTAGTGAAGGGATGGGAAGGGCTGAGTAGTGAAGGGATGGGAAGGGCTGAGTAGTGAAGGGAAGGGAAGGGCTGAGTAGTGAAGGGATGGGAAGGGCTGAGTAGTGAAGGGATGGGAAGGGCTGAGTAGTGAAGGGAAGGGAAGGGCTGAGTAGTGAAGGGATGGGAAGGGCTGAGTAGTGAAGGGAAGGGAAGGGCTGAGTAGTGAAGGGAAGGGAAGGGCTGAGTAGTGAAGGGATGGGAAGGGCTGAGTAGTGAAGGGATGGAAGGGCTGAGTAGTGAAGGGATGGGAAGGGCTGAGTAGTGAAGGGAAGGGAAGGGCTGAGTAGTGAAGGGAAGGGAAGGGCTGAGTAGTGAAGGGAAGGGAAGGGCTGAGTAGTGAAGGGAAGGGAAGGGCTGAGTAGTGAAGGGAAGGGAAGGGCTGAGTAGTGAAGGGAAGGGAAGGGCTGAGTAGTGAAGGGATGGGAAGGGCTGAGTAGTGAAGGGATGGGAAGGGCTGAGTAGTGAAGGGAAGGGAAGGGCTGAGTAGTGAAGGGAAGGGAAGGGCTGAGTAGTGAAGGGAGGGAAGGGCTGAGTAGTGAAGGGATGGGAAGGGCTGAGTAGTGAAGGATGGGAAGGGCTGAGTAGTGAAGGGAAGGGAAGGGCTGAGTAGTGAAGGGAAGGGAAGGGCTGAGTAGTGAAGGGAAGGGAAGGGCTGAGTAGTGAAGGGATGGGAAGGGCTGAGTAGTGAAGGGATGGGAAGGGCTGAGTAGTGAAGGATGGGAAGGGCTGAGTAGTGAAGGGATGGGAAGGGCTGAGTAGTGAAGGGATGGGAAGGGCTGAGTAGTGAAGGGAAGGGAAGGGCTGAGTAGTGAAGGGATGGGAAGGGCTGAGTAGTGAAGGGAGGGAAGGGCTGAGTAGTGAAGGGATGGGAAGGGCTGAGTAGTGAAGGGAAGGGAAGGGCTGAGTAGTGAAGGGAAGGGAAGGGCTGAGTAGTGAAGGGAAGGGAAGGGCTGAGTAGTGAAGGAAGGGAAGGGCTGAGTAGTGAAGGGATGGGAAGGGCTGAGTAGTGAAGGGATGGGAAGGGCTGAGTAGTGAAGGGATGGGAAGGGCTGAGTAGTGAAGGGATGGGAAGGGCTGAGTAGTGAAGGGATGGGAAGGGCTGAGTAGTGAAGGGAGGGAAGGGCTGAGTAGTGAAGGGAAGGGAAGGGCTGAGTAGTGAAGGGAGGGAAGGGCTGAGTAGTGAAGGGATGGGAAGGGCTGAGTAGTGAAGGGATGGGAAGGGCTGAGTAGTGAAGGGAGGGAAGGGCTGAGTAGTGAAGGAAGGGAAGGCTGAGTAGTGAAGGGAAGGGAAGGGCTGAGTAGTGAAGGGATGGGAAGGGCTGAGTAGTGAAGGGATGGGAAGGGCTGAGTAGTGAAGGGAAGGGAAGGGCTGAGTAGTGAAGGGAAGGGAAGGGCTGAGTAGTGAAGGGAAGGGAAGGGCTGAGTAGTGAAGGGATGGGAAGGGCTGAGTAGTGAAGGGATGGGAAGGGCTGAGTAGTGAAGGGAGGGAAGGGCTGAGTAAGTGAAGGGAGAGGGAAGGGCTGAGTAGTGAAGGGAAGGGAAGGGCTGAGTAGTGAAGGGAATGGGAAGGGCTGAGTAGTGAAGGGAGGGAAGGGCTGAGTAGTGAAGGGAAGGGAAGGCTGAGTAGTGAAGGGAAGGGAAGGGCTGAGTAGTGAAGGGAAGGGAAGGGCTGAGTAGTGAAGGGAAGGAAGGGCTGAGTAGTGAAGGGATGGGAAGGGCTGAGTAGTGAAGGGAAGGGAAGGGCTGAGTAGTGAAGGGAAGGGAAGGGCTGAGTAGTGAAGGGAGGGAAGGGCTGAGTAGTGAAGGGAAGGGAAGGGCTGAGTAGTGAAGGGAAGGGAAGGGCTGAGTAGTGAAGGGAATGGGAAGGGCTGAGTAGTGAAGGGAAGGGAAGGGCTGAGTAGTGAAGGGAAGGGAAGGGCTGAGTAGTGAAGGGAAGGGAAGGGCTGAGTAGTGAAGGGAAGGGAAGGGCTGAGTAGTGAAGGGAATGGGAAGGGCTGAGTAGTGAAGGGAGGGAAGGGCTGAGTAGTGAAGGGAAGGGAAGGGCTGAGTAGTGAAGGGATGGGAAGGGCTGAGTAGTGAAGGGAATGGAAGGGCTGAGTAGTGAAGGGAAGGGAAGGGCTGAGTAGTGAAGGGAGGGAAGGGCTGAGTAGTGAAGGGAAGGGAAGGGCTGAGTAGTGAAGGGAAGGGAAGGGCTGAGTAGTGAAGGGAAGGGAAGGGCTGGAGTAGGAAGGGAAGAGGTGAGTAGTGAAGGATGGGAGGGCTGAGTAGTGAAGGAGAAGGCTGAGAGGTGAGTAGTGGAAGGGAGGGAAGGGCTGAGTAGTGAAGGGATGGAAGGGCTGAGTAGTGAAGGAGGGAAGGGCTGAGTAGTGAAGGGATGGGAAGGGCTGAGTAGTGAAGGGATGGGAAGGGCTGAGTAGTGAAGGGAGGGAAGGGCTGAGTAGTGAAGGGAAGGGAAGGGCGCTGAGTAGTGAAGGGAAGGGAAGGGCTGAGTAGTGAAGGGAAGGAAGGCTGAGTAGTGAAGGGAGGAAGGGCTGAGTAGAAGGGAAGGGAAGGGCTGAGTAGTGAAGGGAGGGAAGGGCTGAGTAGTGAAGGGAAGGGAAGGGCTGAGTAGTGAAGGGATGGGAAGGGCTGAGTAGTGAAGGGATGGGAAGGGCTGAGTAGTGAAGGGAAGGGAAGGGCTGAGTAGTGAAGGGAAGGGAAGGGCTGAGTAGTGAAGGGATGGGAAGGGCTGAGTAGTGAAGGGAAGGGAAGGGCTGAGTAGTGAAGGGAAGGGAAGGGCTGAGTAGTGAAGGTTATTATTATTATTTTGGAATACGTCCTTCAACAAGGCCCTGTGACTGTGACTGTGTGTGTGTGTATTCACCTAGCTGTATTTTGCGTGTCCTGAAAACACTGGTGTGGCCCCGTCTCCATAGGTACATTTAATCATTCCTGCTTAGTGGTTAGTGTTGGGGGAAGCCACCACCCCGGGAGGCGGGTCACAAACCTCCGGCTAACACCCCACACCCATTCACTGCTGGGTGGACAGGGGCTCGGGTTTTAAGAAGACCGCCCGGGGATCGAACCCGGGACTTCTTGGTTGTGAGCCGAGTGTGCTAAGGGCTATATTCAAGAATGCTCGTCAAATCCCGGCCGGTGGAGATTTTCCACCGTCGTACCTCCACTGGTGAGATCTACAAGAACTGCCCCGACTGGTGGATATTTGACAGGCGTACCAACACAAGCGAGCCCAAAGCGGCATCAGTATTTTGACTGTTTTATACATATCTAATACATTTTACTAGTGAAATTTATTATCATTTCTGACATTAAAATAATAGCTAAGTTAGTGTTCCCCACTTGTCTGAGGCGTTGGTGCAGAAAAAATTGGCCTGAGTAATGCTTGCGAGTACATTTGAACGGCCCGCCGCCACTGCTCCACACAATGGCCGACCTCCACCCTCCCGCCGCCGCCTGGCTTCCTCACAAGTTCACACACCTATATAAGGCCTCCTGGACCTGATTTTACCTTAATGATGACACGTGTGCATTCACAGTGTATGGCTGTCACTCTCGGTTGTGTTGAAAACTCTCCTGTAATGGTCTGGGAAGAAATACGATGGAATAAGTGGAGAGCGGGGTGAAGGGGGGATGTGCAAGTTGTCGCCAATCAGCTGACTCAAACCTCCACCCCTGAGCTCCACGCGTTGCGTCGTATTTTGATTCTTGTATACCAAAAACCGATACACCGGGTGGAGAAAAATTCTTGAATATGGCCCTAAGTTGCTAACCACTACACTACGGAGTTCCCCCTGTGTGTGTGTGTGTGTGTGTGTGTGTGTGTGTGTGTGTGTGTGTGTGACAGAGACGGACATAGAGTGTATATGTGTGTGTGTGTGTGTTAAGCCTCCTTACATGACTATTAATTCCCGATGGCTCAAGTAGGGGTTAAAAATGCTACCCCCCACCCCCCTACGCCTACCACCCCCCCCCCCCCCCCCTCTCACACCCACTCCCCCCCCCCCCCCCAGGTTCCTGTACATCCCCCTGGTGACGGTGGAGCGGTACTGGGCCTATGCCATGCAGCTCAAGGAGGAGAGTCAACAGGACCCCAGGAAGAAATTCTCCATGCGGAACAAACTGAGAAAGGCCGCTACTTATGTCTCCGCTTTTGAGAGGCTGGTGGAGGTAGGTGGTGGTGGTGGTGGTGGTGGTAGTGGTAGTGGTTGGTAGTGGTGGTAGGTAGGTAGTGGTGGTGATGGTAGGTGAAGGTGGTGGTAGGTAGTGGTGGTAGTGGTAGGTAGTGGTGGTGATGGTAGGTGAAGGTGGTGGTAGTGGTAGTGGTAGTGGAAGTGGTGGTGGTGATAGTGGTAGGTGGTGGTGGTGGTGGTGGTGGTAGGTAGTGGTGGTAGGTAGTGGTGGTGGTGGTGGTGGTAGGTGGTAGTGGTAGTGGTGGTAGTGGTAGGTAGTGGTGGTGGTAGTGGTAGGTGGTAGTGGTAGGTGGTGGTGGTAGGTAGTGGTGGTGGTAGGTGGTGGTGGTAGGTGGTAGTCGTCGCCCAAAGAAAAAAAAACGCGTAGTGAAATTGTAAAGCGTCTATACTTGCAGCTACAAAGCATAAAACAACGCTGAAACAGTGTAGATTATACAGTCATGATATAAACTACTGTGTATCATCTTCAGTGGCAGACACAGCAGTAGTGAGGCTATCATTCATAATATATGGCATCTGGCGACATTAGTGCAGGTGGCGACTATACTGTTATCTACGGTACTAAAAACACAAATTTGAAACTAACATGACATTTAAGATAGATAAAATAAGATAACCTTGACACCCACCCAGGAGAGCGAGCAGTGTGACGCCAGGACCCAGCTGGAGGTGCAGGGGTACTCTGCCTGGCTGCAGGGCACGGTGCTGTTTGAACTGGCCGAGTGGACGGGACAATGGACCAGGCCCGTGGAGTACTTCAACAAGGCCCTGTGAGTGGGTGTGGCTGGGTGTGGGTGTGTGTGTGTGTGTGTGACAGAGAGAGACTGTTAACAGCCACTGTTGAAGTGTGAACTGCTACACCCAAGCGTTTATGAGGGAGAAAGAGAAAGAGAAAATGTAACACTTTTTATTTTTTATTACATCACTTTATCTTGTATACTACTACTACTACTACTACTACTACTACTACTACTACAACCCCCCCCCCCCCCCAGTGCCATCTACACCAAGCTGCAGGGGGCGGTGTCGGAGGAGGAGACCGAAGTGTACTCCGCCAAGATCCAGGAGGTGGAGGTTAAGCTGCGATTCTGCCGCCACCACCTGGGAGACCGCTCCGCCACCGACACCCTGCTGGCCATGCACGGAAACGAGGCCCTGGGAGACAAGCTGGATGTGAGTGTGTGGGTGTGGGTGGGTGGGTGTGTGTGGGTGGGTGGGTGGGTGGGTGTGAGTGGGTGGGTGTGGGTGGGTGTGTGTGGGTGTGAAGAGGAGGAGGACAGAAAAACAGATAGACAGACAGACAAACAGAGACAGACAGACAAAAACAGGGTGGGTGGGTGGGTGGGTGGGGGAGGGGGTGGATATGTGAAGAGGAGAGAAGGGGGTGCATGAGGTAACAGGGTAGTTATATTAGTGGTGATGACATGTCTAGCTAGTGGTTATAAGAGGTGATTCTATAGATAGTAGTAATAAGGCTACTAATACTCATGATGACGATGACCCAGAACCTGCTGGCGTCTGCCCGCGAGCACCAGGCCAGCACGCTGAGTGAGGTCACCTGGAAGGGCCGCACCCTGGCCGTCAAGCACGAGAAGGTGTGTGTGTGTGTGTGTCTGTATTCATCTAGTTGTGTTGTCATCTATGTTGTAGTTACACTGTCTAGCCTCCTTTTAAAGCTCCCTATTGACTCACTGAAGGATAAAGGTATAATATCTCTCTCTCTCTCTCTCTCTCCTCCACAACCATCTATCTATCTATTTATATGTGTGTGTCTACCTCTCTCTCTCTCTCTCTCTCTCTCTCTCTCTCTCTCTCTCTGTGTGTGTGTGAGTAGGTACGTTTGTTCCTGCTCAACGAGGGTCTGATCCACGAGGAGTTGGCGCGCACAGCTGAGGCGGATGAGCGGGTGCGGCGCCTGGACCGCCTGCTGATGGAGTGCAAGGACGCCATCCAGCTGGTGCGCGACGACTTGAAGGCCGACGCGGTGAGACGACTTGGCAGTTTTTGGCGGGTTGGGCGCAGTTTTTGGCGGGTTTTGGTGAATTTGGGGCAGTTTTTGACAGGTTTTTGGTGTTTTGGGCGGGTTATGGTCATTTGTGGTTGTTTCGGGGGCATTTTGGGCGGGTTTTGTGTGTTTTGGGCGTTTGTTTGTGTTAAGTGGAGGAAAACTAGGAAGGAAGTGTGTTGTTATACCCTAAAAACCACTATTCCACCTCTCTCATACCCTAAAAACCACTATTCCACCACCATGCGCGACCACTTGAAGGCCGACGCGGTGAGTTAAAGTCATCAAGGCAGAGGAAGGTGGAGAAATATACCCTTCACTACCGTATTTTATGGCTTATAAGACCCACATTTTACACTAAACTACCCTGACAAGTACTCCTGGTGTTCCCAGAGGAATGTAGCAGTAATCAGTACTCACCGGTTACCAGTATTTCACACACCATGACACACTCACACACACTAATCTGTCCTCACACTGTAATGTTTACGTTCTGCCTGTGAGGCTGGGCAGATGGGCGTCAACACTGCCACCTAGGGTCTGCTACTGCAGTGTTGATGAGGCTGGGCAGATGGGCGTCAACACTGCCACCTAGGGTCTGCTACTGTAGTGTTGATGAGGCTGGGCAGATGGGCGTCAACACTGCCACCTAGGGTCTGCTACTGTAGTGTTGATGTAACATTGACCACCAGGCTGTCACACCTAACACAAACTTTTTTCAGTCCTAGAAATTATCACCCAGGGCAAATTCATCAAAACTATTTACTTGTACTATCACATACAAGCTACAAGGTGTAGGCTATGCCACAGACCATGGGAACAAGGTGTAGGATATGCCACAGACCATGGGAACAAGGTGTAGGCTATGCCACAGACCATGGGGACAAGGTGTAGGATATGCCACAGACCATGGGAACAAGGTGTAGGATATGCCACAGACCATGGGAACAAGGTGTAGGCTATGCCACAGACCATGGGAACAAGGTGTAGGATATGCCACAGACCATGGGAACAAGGTGTAGGCTATGCCACAGACCATGGGAACAAGGTGTAGGATATGCCACAGACCATGGGAACAAGGTGTAGGATATGCCATAGACCATGGGAACAAGGTGTAGGATATGCCACAGACCATGGGGACAAGGTGTAGGATATGCCACAGACCATGGGAACAAGGTGTAGGATATGCCATAGACCATGGGAACAAGGTGTAGGCTATGCCACAGACCATGGGGACAAGGTGTAGGATATGCCACAGACCATGGGGGGAACAGAGCACCAGCAACACTGAAGGCCACAGCCGGCACAGAAAACAGATGATGTCACCGCCGCCTAACGGCAGAAAGCTGTTTATTTTCGTATTTTTTTCTTAGAAATTTCTTTTCAAAATCCGGCTGTGTTGTTTGTCTTATAAGCTGTACAATACCATAACACCCTCACCCATCCACTTCTCTTCCACTTCCACACCACTAATCCACATGTCTTCCACAGTAAATGCCCACCGCTGACCTCAACCATCCACTTCCTCTGCCATCATTCCATCACTCCGTCATCATTCCACCTCTCTTATACCCTAAAACCATCCACATTTCTTCCACCTATCTCACCTCCACTCTCTTATACCACAAAAACCACTAAAAACCACCATTCCACCACTCACACCCTACAAACCATCCACATCAATTTTCTTCCACTTCCTCTCACACCCTAAAAACCACTAATCCACCTCTCCTCCACTTCCTCCGCCAGAGTTTCAAGCCCCGCCAGCAGGCCAGCGAGGGAGCCGTGTCACCCCTGCACTTCCTCCACACCTACCTCTCCTTCCACCGCCTCAACCTCACCACACTCCGCAACCTGGCCATGGTCCACACCTACACCAGCGTCATCAACGGCGAAGTGGAGGTGGGTGGTTTTTATTGGAGTGGTTTTTTTTTTTGGGGGGGGGGGGGGGGGGTTTGGTTTTTTGGGGGGGGGGTTTTTTGGGGGGAGGTTTTTGGTGAAGTGGAGGTGTGTGTGTGTGTGTGTGTGTGTGTGTGTGTGTGTCCTCCCTAAATACCCTTAAATTCTTACTTTCCCTCCCTAAAAATACTAAAAACCTACCTTTCCCTTCCTAAAAAAAGCTTCTTAAATTTGTTATGTGTGTGTGTGTGTGCAGGTGTGTGTGTGTGTGTGTGTGCAGGTGTGTGTGTGTGTGTGTGTGTGTGTGTGTGAGGTTTTTTTTGGGGGGGGGCTCTGGAATTATTATTGTTGTTGTTGTTGTTGTTGTAGTATGTGTATGTAATTCTTTGCATTACAGTAAGTAGTATTTATATAATCCATTACTTACTTGTGCATGTTATTATTAGTGTCATCCCCTCCACACTATCCCCAACACTAACCTATCCACACACCCGCACACTACAATCCACTCTATACCACTGACTAATCCACTATACCTCATCCTTATCCACACACACACACACACACACACACACACACACACACACACACACACACACAATCTATAATCCACTCCACCCCTTCCACCTTATACCCTAAAAACCACTATTCCACTATCATTCCACCTCACTCACACCCTAAAACCATCCACATTTCTTCCACCTTCCTTAATCGATCCACCCCCTCCACCCCCTGACCCACCCCTGATCCACCGCCACACCCCTGATCCACTCTCCACATGCCCCAGGTGGAGGAATGATCTTTTTTCCAGATTTTTTTTGTGTTGTTTTTATATACTGATCCACTATACCTCCTCCTTATCCACACACACCCCTCCACCCCCTGACCCACACCTCCACACCCCTGATCCCCCTCCACATGCCCCAGGTGGAGGAGGGCAAGAAGGCGCCCAAGCTGCAAGACGTGGTTCGCCTGCACGAGATCATCATGCAGAACCTGGGCGAGCTGCTCCACCTGCCGGGCCTGGAGGACGACGTGGAGCTGAGGCGGAGCGTGGAGGGACAGGTGGCCGCCTACAGGGCTCACAGGTGGGGGAGAGAGAGAGAGAGAGAGAGAGAGAGAGAGAGAGAGAGAGAGAGAGAGAGAGAGAGAGAGAGAGAGAGAGAGACCACTTTAAAGACAGGAGTAAAAATAGGGTTCATTAAAAGACTGTAAGGAAAGAGAGAGAGAGTGTGTGTGTGTGTGTGTGTGTGTGTGTGTGTGTGTGTGGTGTGTGTGTGTGTTTTGTGTGTGTGTGTGTGTGTGTGTGTTCCAATCCAGCCAGACTAAGGCAACAAAACTAGAAAGACGATATAGCATTCCTCATTTATTAGTGATGTGTAACCAAACTCTTACACACACACACACACACACACACACACACATTTTTGTATCTATATTACATCTAACCAAGCTCTCTCCCCCCCCCCCCCCCCACACACACACGTACATCCGCGTGGTTCCCAAGGTGCTACTACGTGGCTGAGAGCTTCCTGAAGGTGGAGAAGTGGGCCGAGGCACTGGTGCTGTACCTGCGTGCCTTGACCTACGTGCAGGAGGTCAAGGCTGCCAACATTGTCCAGGTGAGGGAGGGGAGGGGGGAGGAAGGGAAGGGGGGGGAGGGGGAGAGGGAAAGGGGGGGGAAGGAAGGGAAGGAAAGGAGAGAGAGAGGGAAGGGAAGGGAAGCGAGAGAGGGAAGGGAAGGGTGGAGGAAGGGGGAAGGAGAGAGTGTGGGAAGAGTAAAGGGAAGGAGAGAGAGAGAGAGAGGGGAAGGGAAGGGAGGAGAGAGAGTACATGCGTGCAGGAGGTGAAGGCAGCCAACATTGTCCAGGTGAGGGAGAGACTAACACCCTTGAGGCCCAGAACGTAATTGCCATTGTAATTTGTGTACCATTAGACGCTTTGTAGTGAGTGTAAGCAATGTTTTATAGCTATGACCTGTTTAGTATCCTTGTCCACTAACTACTGTGGTATATTCAGTGACTTTTCCTTATTTTATGGCTGACAACAGACCATTTTATATAGCCAAGGAAAGATCTGGGCGTGAAGGGGTTAAGAGAGAGAGAGAGAGAGAGAGAGAGAGAGAGAGAGAGAGAGAGAGAGAGAATCTGGGCGTGAAGGGCTTAAATTACCAATACTCTTACCACCCTAAAAACCACTAATCCACCTCTCTTCCACCCTAAAAACCACTATTCCACCTCTTCCACCCTAAAAACCACTATTCCACCTCTCTTCCACCCTAAAAACCACTAATCCACCTCTCTTCCACCCTAAAAACCACTATTCCACCTCTTCCACCCTAAAAACCACTAATCCACCTCTCTTCCACCCTAAAAACCACTATTCCACCTCTCTTCCACCCTAAAAACCACTAATCCACCTCTCTTCCACCCTAAAAACCACTATTCCACCTCTCTTCCACCCTAAAAACCACTATTCCACCTCTCTTCCACCCTAAAAACCACTGATCCACCTCTCTTCCACCCTAAAAACCACTGATCCACCTCTCTTCCACCCTAAAAACCACTGATCCACCTCTCTTCCACCCTAAAAACCACTGATCCACCTCTCTTCCACCCTAAAAACCACTAATCCACCTCTCTTCCACCCTAAAAACCACTAATCCACCTCTCTTCCACCCTAAAAACCACTAATCCACCTCTCTTCCACCCTAAAAACCACTATTCCACCTCTCTTCCACCCTAAAAACCACTATTCCACCTCTCCCACCCTAAAAACCACTGATCCACCTCTCTTCCACCCTAAAAACCACTAATCCACCTCTCTTCCACCCTAAAAACCACTAATCCACCTCTCTTCCACCCTAAAAACCACTAATCCACCTCTCTTCCACCCTAAAAACCACTAATCCACCTCTCTTCCACCCTAAAAACCACTAATCCACCTCTCTTCCACCCTAAAAACCACTATTCCACCTCTCTTCCACCCTAAAAACCACTGATCCACCTCTTCCACCCTAAAAACCACTGATCCACCTCTCTTCCACCCTAAAAACCACTGATCCACCTCTCTTCCACCCTAAAAACCACTAATCCACCTCTCTTCCACCCTAAAAACCACTCTTCCATCTCCCTCCCCAGCCGGCAGTCCTGCAGGAGCTGGGTCGCCTCTCTGAGCTGATCAACAGTAAGAAGTTTACGGCCCACGCCCAGGCCATCCTGGCTGCCGAGGCCGCCATGGGCCAGACACCCAGCCAAGGCGCCAAGGCCATGGCCGCCAAGGGGGACCAGGTAAACACACACACACACAGACACACACACAGACACACAGACACAGACACAGACACACACACACACACACACACACACACACACACACACACACACACACACACACACACACACACACACACACACACACACACACACACACACACACACACACAGTCACTCACTCCCTCCCTCCCTCCCTCACTCCCACAGTTACTCATCGACCGGTTGGACGAATACGTGGAGGACGCGACCTTGACCTCAGCCTCACCCCGGGTCGCGCAGGTGCCCCCTCCGATGACCTCCGTGCCCTGCAAACCACTCTTCTTTGACCTCGCTTTAAATCACATCGACTTCCCTCTCCTGGACGACAAGATTGAGACCAAGAAACAAGGGGGTGGTCCTGGGGTGGCTGGGGGCTTGACCGGGCTGGTGAAGGGCCTGTGGGGGGGGTGGGGGAGTAAGAACTGATGGGGTGTGGTGGTGGGGTGAAGGGCTGATGGGGTTTTGTGTTTGGAAATTGGGGTTGTTTTGGTTAGGTTAAGTTATGTTGTGTGTTTGGTGTTTCCTTGTTCTCTCTCTCTCTCTCTCTCTCTCTCTCTCTTCTCTCTCTCTCTCTGTGGGTGTGGGTGTGTCTCTATCTCTGGGTGTGTGTGTCTCTCTGGGTGTCTCTCTCTCTCTGTGGGTGTGTGTCTCTCTCTTTATCTGTCTCTCTCTCTCTGTGGGTGGGTCTCTCTCTCTCTCTCTCTCTCTCTCTCTCTCTCCATTGCCTCAACCTCTTCAATGATGCCAGATTCTCTCTCTCTCTCTCTCTCTCTCCATTGCCTCAACCTCTTCAATGATGCCAGATTCTCTCCCTCTCTCTCTCTCTCTCCATTGCCTCAACCTCTTCAATGATGCCAGATTCTCTCTCTCTCTCTCTCTCTCTCTCACAATCATTGCTATATCCTTAAGTTTCTATGGACATAATTTCTGATATTTTGTCACTTAACTCTGTAGAACATTAAGTAAAATAAGGAAGCTAAATTTTGTTATTGTTTATTAAGTAACTAATAGAGATGTCAATTAACAAGGGAATTTTTATTAGTACAGTAAAACCTCTCGTATTCGGACACTCATTATTCGGGACATTATTCGGACCTCTCTTTTTTTTTTAGAGGTCGAAATATCCTAGCTATACTATAAAAAACACCTATTTTTTTTTTTTTTTTTTAGGGGTCGAAATTTCCTAGCTGTACTATAAAAAACACCTAGATTTTTTTTTTCTTTTTTTTTCTAGGGGTCGAAATTTCCTAGCTGTACTATAAAAAACACCTAGATTTTTTTTTTTTTTTTAGGGGTCGAAATTTCCTAGCTGTACTATAAAAAACACCTAGATTTTTTTTTTTTTTTTTTTTAGGGGTCGAAATTTCCTAGCTATAATATAAAAAAAAAAATTTTTTTTTTTAGGGGTCGAAATTTCCTCGCTATAATATCAACATCTAGATATATAGTATATATATTTTTTTTTTTATTTATTTTTTTTTTTTTTTTTTTTTTTTACCTCTCCCCCCATTATTGATATCCTTGCATTACTCGGACCACTCCTTGGCCCAATTAGTCCCACTAGGAGAGGCTTTACTGTAGTTTAGAGATTAGGGAGTTTGTTTTGAAGTCTGAAGTTAAAGGTTTTTTTTTTTTTTTTTTTTCCAGGGGATACTTAAAAAATTGTGTCAAAATAATAAATAAAAATAATATCTTATTAATTGATATTTTGAAAGAGGAATATACTAAAATAAAGTTAATTGACCCTTGAATTAGTAGTTAATCTGTAAGTAACTTTGTCTAGGCAGTCTCTCTCTCTCTCTCTCTCTCTCTCTCTCTCTCTCTCTCTCTCTCTCTCTCTGTGTATGTGTATCAGAATTTTTGTTTACATTTCCACCCTGTGTTCCCATATTTTGTTTCCTCTCTCTCTCTCTCTCTCTCTCTCTCTCTCTCTCTTCTCTCTCTCTCTCTCTCTCTCTCTCTCTCTCTCTCTCTCTCTCTCTCTCTGCCTATATAACTAAATGGTAAGTTTGTTATGGATACATGTACTATAACTATGAATAACTTGTATAATTATGTATAACTGACTTCTTCATTACAAGGGTATAAATTATGCACTGCTATTCTGCTTTTTTGTTTCCACAGAGAAGACACCTAGAGTTACTGCCGCCCTTGCCCCCAGGGGTGTGGTTAGGCCTGGCCAATGTTTTATGAAGAGCCCCGGATCTCAAATACCTTTTTTTATTTGTTTTATTTATTATTATATATTTTTTTCTCACAGAAATAAGACACGCTGTGACGGGGTCAACATAACATTATAGTAAAAAACCAGATATTTGGTTAGAAGTTACTTGGCGTATGCTGATGGCATCCTTTTTATGAGCAGGACATGAGAGAGGTGGAGAGAACAGAGGAGATGAGGAGTGCATGACAGAGGAGATGAGGAGTGCATGACAGAGGAGATGAGGAGTGCTTGACAGAGGAGATGAGGAGTGCATGACAGAGGAGATGAGGAGTGCATGACAGAGGAGATGAGGAGTGCATGACAGAGGAGATGAGGAGTGCATGACAGAGGAGATGAGGAGTGCATGACAGAGGAGATGAGGAGTGCATGACAGAGGAGATGAGTGCATGACAGGAGATGAGGAGTGCATGACAGGAGATGAGGAGTGCATGACAGAGGAGATGAGGAGTGCATGACAGAGGAGATGAGGAGTGCATGACAGGAGATGAGGAGTGCATGACAGAGGAGATGAGGAGTGCATGACAGGAGATGAGGAGTGCATGACAGAGGAGATGAGTGCATAAATAAATCGAAAATTATCCTGTAAAAATGTAAAGATCTCTTGGCTGGGCTAAGCCCCCAATGTTTCAAGACCCTAAATACCCCCCTGCCTACCCCCCTTGCCTATTGAGGGGAGTGGGGGGGAGGGAGGTGGTGTGTGTGTGTGTTTGTTTGTTTAGAGGATAATTCCTCAGCCATAGTGATCTAGCTACCGCTTGGGCGTAGTGTTGGGGGAAGCCAGCACCCCGGGAGGCGGGTCACAAACCCCCGGCTAACACCCGGTACCCATTCACTGCTGGGTGGACAGGGGCTCGGGTTTTAAGAAGACCGCCCGTCTGTCTTCGCTCCGCCCGGGGATCGAACCCGGGACTTCTCGGTTGTGAGCCGAGCGTGCTCGTGTGTGAGTGAGTGTGAGTGTGTAGTGTGTAGTGTGAGTGTGTGTGTGTGTAGTGAGTGTGTGTGGGTAGTGAGTGTGTAGTGTGTGTGTGTGTGTGTGTGTGTGTGTGTGTGTAGTGAGTGAGTGAGCAAACATAAGACATTAGAGACAGTCAGATAGGGTTGCCATATCTGAACAGCCACAATTCCTGACGCCGCCACTGACCCTCGTGACCCCGCCCCACACACTCTTTGACCCTTTGACCCTATGTAACCTTAAAGAGTATGTTAGATAACTAAATAAATATAAACACTGTATCTCTGCAGTGAATATACATTTTGTTTGGGAATTTTGTCTGTGGCAAGAACAGTGGCGTACCGGGGGGGGGGGGGCACGCGGCCATGGACCCCCTTTGCAAAAAATAAATAATTATACAAAAAAATATATTATATATATATATTTAGAAATATATATAGTATATAATATATATATATATATATATATATATATATATATATAATATATATATATATATATATATATATATATATATATTTATATATATATATATATATAAAGTATATATATATATATATATATATATATATATATTTATATATATATATATATATTTTAAATATCTATCTATATATATATATATTTTTTTTATTTTTTTATATATATATATATATATATGTATATTTTAGCCCCCCCTTTTCAATTTCCTGGGTACGCCACTGAGTAAGAACATAAGAAAGCTAGAGAGAGAGAGAGAGAGAGAGCGCACAGGGGGGTAGTTAGGCCTGGGCACGGGGTTGTGTGGCCCCCAATGTGTTAGGAAGAGCCCCGGATCTCAAATACCTGTTTTTATTTTATTTTTTTCTCACAGAAATAAGACACGCTGTGACGGGGTCAACATAACATTATAGTAAAAAAAACAGATATTTGGTTAGAAGTTACTTGGCGTATGCTGATGGCATCCTTTTTATGAGCAGGACATGAGAGAGGTGGAGAGAACAGAGATGAGGAGTGCATGACAGAGGAGATGAGGAGTGCATGACAGAGGAGATGAGGAGTGCTCTGTGCATGACAGAGGAGATGAGGAGTGCATGACAGAGGAGATGTGGAGTGCTCTGTGCATGACAGAGATGAGGAGTGCATGACAGAGGAGATGAGGAGTGCATGACAGAGGAGACACCAAAAAACCTTTTGGAGAGGTGAAGAAGAAAATATCAGATGGACAACACTCAGAAGTGCATTTTTTCGAAGAACATTTATTTTGAAGTGCATTTTTTCGAAGAGCATTTTTTTCGAAGTGCATTTTTTTCGAAGTGCATTTTTTCGAAGAGCATTTTTTTTGAAGTGCATTTCTTCGAAGAGCATTTTTTTTTAGGTGCATTTTTTGGACCCGGACGAAATGGGCCGCCGATACAAATGGGCCGCCCGTATAATCAAGCCTAAAGGACGGGAGGGGGAGCGCTCCCCCTCCCGTCCTTTAGGCTTATAAATACAGTCTTTGTTCTCTGTTCACAGGGGCCGTCAACCATGCACATGGTATGTCTAAGATGGGACATTCACTGGGTTCTATGTGGAAAAGAGTCTTACAGAGGTCCAGCAGGTCATCAAAACACCGGTTCTTGATCTTCTCTATTTCTTTCTTAACATTACAGTCTTTGTAACATGTCACAACATTTGCAACTACACAGTTCAACTACTAACAAATTCCACTAATATACACTAGTGCCCTTTCCTAATTATTGTCTTATTTAAAAAACCCACCAGGTAAGTACTACAAATAAATAAAGAGAAATTAATTTAGATAAATAATATTGGAACAAGAAAGAGAATGGCAGCAGCTGGTGCGCTTTCATGGCTAACTCAATAAAATAAAATAAGGAAACTGCTGTTTTGACATGGTATGAGCGAACGCTTTCGAGGGTGTGACTGCTGGTGCAATCAGAGCGCGCACGCTTCAGTTGGTGTCACAGCATAATTAATCTTCATGAAGAGTGATGCTTACATCGACATCTACAAATCGATCTTAACTATTTTATGATATTTGAAGATCACCGTTGTGTGCTGTTATTTGTTGACAACGCCCATTCGCCATTATTCAATTGAAAGATTGCCTCAGTTCTACTTGATGATCATATTTTAATTCAGTAAAAATCATACAAATCTGCCATCGACCGCAGATATCGCACTCCATGCCTTCTTGCCGTGGGCGCACAAGTTGCGTACATCTTATGCAGTTAGCTGGTGCATCGCCGGGTTGATTCACGTGATTTTCGAGAGCAGCCGTGATTATTTGTTAAAGATCAAAATGGTTATGACGACCATGTTTATAATCGCGCTTTATATACTGAGGCCTTCCTCCCCCTCCCCCACCTCCCGCGATAGCCTCCCCCTCCCGTCCTTTATGCTTGATTATACGGGCGGCCCATTTGTATCGGCGCCCCATTTCGTCCGACACCCATTTTTTTAAGTGCATTTTTTCGAAGAGCATTTTTTTCGAAGTGCATTTTTTCGAAGTGCATTTTTTCGAAGTGCATTTTTTCGAAGTGCATTTTTTCGAAGTGCATTTTTTCGAAGTGCATTTTTTCGAAGTGCATTTTTTCGAAGTGCATTTTTTCGAAGTGCATTTTTTCGAAGAGCATTTTTTTCGAAGTGCATTTTTTCGAAGTGCATTTTTTCGAAGTGCATTTTTTCGAAGTGCATTTTTTCGAAGTGCATTTTTTTCGAAGTGCATTTTTTCGAAGTGCATTTTTTCGAAGAGCATTTTTTTCGAAGTGCATTTTTTCGAAGTGCATTTTTTTCGAAGTGCATTTTTTCGAAGTGCATTTTTTCGAAGTGCATTTTTTCGAAGTGCATTTTTTTCGAAGTGCATTTTTTTCGAAGTGCATTTTTTCGAAGTGCATTTTTTCGAAGAACATTTTTTTCGAAGTGCATTTTTTTCGAAGTGCATTTATTTTATATTCTTATATGCATTATACTCATAAATAAATAGAAAGTTATCCTGTTAAAATGTAAAGATCTCTTGGCTACTGGTAACTTATGCCCCCAATGTTTCAAGATCCTAAATACGCCCCTGAGAGAGAGAGAGAGAGAGAGAGAGAGAGAGAGAGCACATTATACCCTTCTTCTTCTTCTTGTGACCTCTTCTGCTTAGGATCGCTTCCCTGCAGTTTAATACAATACATGGACATTGGCTACGTAAGTTGGCTGCCAGACGTACTACATAAGACCATAAGGAAGCTACAAGAGGCCGCGAGACCTACACGAGGTAGTTCCTGCAATACAAGCTTGAACATGCAACACACACACACACACACACACACCTGTTTGGCGGCTTGCTGGGTGTTGCAGGTGTGTTGCAGGCGTCACGGAGGTCTGTAACACTCTGGCAGGGACGCAGGAGCACTGACAGGGTCGTGGCAGGGAGGTAGAGACGGGGAAATGACAGGGACGGAATGACAGCTCCTACCTGGCGGCTATCTTGGATTAGGAACCTCAAATGTAAACAAAGCTTTTATATCAACTTTTGTCTCCTATATTAACTCTTAATTGTATATGTATTCCCTATTTATATTATTTATA
>JACEEZ010015199.1:100000-137960 GCA_016584305.1 Chionoecetes opilio
AACACACGTGAAAGGATTTGTTTTTATCAATATTATTTTTGAGTCTGAATATCACAAAGCAACTTTTTTTTAACTTCAAGCTTTTGACAACAGGGGGGGCTTTTGGGGGGGCTTTGGGGGGGCTGGGGGTAAGCTATGGGTAAGCGTGGGTATATACAGCAGTTATGGGGTATGGGTATGGTTTAGGGTATGGGTAACACCTTGAAAACTATGGGTAAGTATGGATAGACAGTTATGTTATTTTTCTGATAGAACTCAATGGCTATCTTTGTATGTCTTCTTATGCTCCAAAAAACGTTCACACACACACACACACACACACACACACACAAGTAGACATGTATACACAGATTATGATAACATTAAAGTTTAGCAACATTTGTTCACAAAAAACGGTAGGAAAAAATTTGCTTTACACATTTACGGTAAACATCTAAGTAGTAGTAGCCGTAGTAGTAGTAGTGGTAGAAATAGTAGTGGTAGTTGTAGTAGTAGAAGTAGTACATACAATAATTTTTTTGTTGATAATATTTTTTTGTCCGTTTTTGGGTTGAGTTTTTGTCATTTTTTTTTTGTTTACATTTTTCGACGTAAATTTTGGTTTGTTGTTTTTGTTGTTGTTTTTTGGTTTTGGTTTTGGTTTTTTGTCCCTAGCATCATCACCACCTTGTCATCTCGCTTGCAAAAGAATACAAAGTCCATTTATAGTAATACCTTTTTTTGTCCTTTTTTGTCATTTTTGCATTGTTACGTATGTATGTATGTATGTCTGTCTATACGTAGGGGAGGTTTTTGTTAACTCCCTCATTCCTAACTGTCATTCTACTATTATTGTCATTATCATCATCATTACAAACATCATCATCATCATCATCATCATCAGTAATGGTGTTCGTCATAGTAGTAGAAAATTGGTCGTAAAAAAAAAATTTGTGCGTACATAGAAGAGGGATATTTGTGACTGTTTTTGTGACTGTTTGATCATACGCACACGGTGTATGTATTCGTGTGCGTGTTTGGTGGCCCGTCATGTACGCGCACACTCGCCCCGCCGCGCACACACACACACACCTCCTCCTGTGTGCGTATTGACCTGTTGATCCGCACACACAGACAGCCCTGGGAGGTTGGGGGGGGGGGGGGGGGGGAAGGGGGTTAATAATAAATAATAATAATAAATAATAATAATAATAATAATAATAATGATGATAATAATAATAATAATGATAATAATAATGATAATAATAATAATAATAATAATAATAATAATAATAATAATAATAATAATGATATTGATAATAATAATAAGAATGTTTGATAATTATGAAGACGATATTGCAGAGAAATTTATAGCAAATGAGAGATAGTAGTGGTAGTAGTAGTAGTAGTAGTAGTAGTAGTAGTAGTAGTAGTAGTAAATAGTAGTAGTAGTAGTAGTAGTAGTAGTAGTAGTAAATAGTAGTAGTAGTAGTAGTAGTAGTAGTAGTAGTAGTAGTAGTAGTAGTAGTAGATAAATAGTAGTAGTAGTAGTAGTAGTAGTAGTAGTAGTAGTAGTAGTAGTAGTAGTAGATAAGTAGTAGTAGTAGTAGTAGTAGTAGTAGTAGTAGTAGTAGTAGTAGTAGTAGTAGTAGATAAGTAGTAGTAGTAGTAGTAGTAGTAGATAAGTAGTAGTAGTAGTAGTAGTAGTAGTAGTAGTAGTAGTAGTAGTAGTAGTAGATAAGTAGTAGTAGTAGTAGTAGTAGATAAGTAGTAGTAGTAGTAGTAGTAGTAGTAGTAGTAGTAGTAGTAGTAGTAGTAGTAGTAGATAAGTAGTAGTAGTAGTAGTAGTAGATAAGTAGTAGTAGATGAGGAGTAGTAGTAGTAGTAGTAGTAGTAGTAGTAGTAGTAGTAGTAGTAGTAGTAAATAATAAATAAGATAAAAAAGAGGCAATATTTTAACTCCCTATGACTTAAATGATACTGAATAGCGACACTTTATGTTCTGAGCGCTGGTCTAGGGCGGGGGGCGGGGGTAGGGGGGAGGTGGGGGTGATTAACATGGGCTCCAGCTCTGCAGAGGAGGGGGGCAGGCGGAGGGGGGGCGAGTGTGGGGGCAGGCGGAGGGGGGGCGAGTGGGGGGCTCTGTGGGCCAGGCCGTTGGAGTGGATATGACAGTTAGTGATGCTAAGAACCGTCCCAGACACTTGGGGGCGGGGGGGTAACAAGCCTCATTCAATGCGTGTCTTGTACGAGTTTTTCCAGATGGCAGCCAGGACGACGGTGGAGTGGAAGCGGTGGAAGATGGCGAGGGGGAGCGTGCAGCGGAGCAGGATGGTCCACGGCAGGTCCCCGAAGAACTCCAGCTGCCGGGCGGAAGGAAGGGAGGGTTGGGTTACGGTTTCGGTTAGGTTACTCTCATCAGAATTCAATTTATTGTTTTGGCTACCCAAAACAGACAGACAGACAGACACACAGACACACAGACAGACAGGCACACACACAGACAGACAGACAGACAGACAGGCACACACACAGACAGGCACACACACAGACAGACAGACACACAGACAGGCACACACACAGACAGACAGACACACAGACAGACAGACAGACAGACAGACAGACAGACAGACAGACAGACAGACAGACAGACGGGTACTCCTATAGTATATTAGATGTCAGTGGCCTAATATTTGCAGTCTGCCTAAATGTTTGATATTTTGACCCTAACTCCAGCAGCGTAGTCACCTGGCTACCTAGAACATCGTTGCTTATCATTCAATAGACACATCGGTCTTCCTTGCCGTAGGGAGATTGATGTGGTGTTAGGGTAATTTTGTATGGTGATAAGAGACTGTATGTGGTGATAGGATACTGTTAAGGAGGGTTGGGTTAGTGTAAGTGGCTATTACACGGGCACTTTTCTGCTCAGTAAGCAGTGCTCAGTGAGCAGTTTTGAGGATTTTGCTCAATGAAAGCCTGTTTGGTTGAGCAAACAGGGAACTACAGGGAGGTCCTGAAGATACGAGCAGTTAGGTTCCACCTGGCATACTTGTAAAGCGAAATCTCGTATAATGAAACACATAACTAATGGTAAAATATAGGTTTGGTTCCAGGACCATCAATTATAAA
This sequence comes from Chionoecetes opilio, assembly GCA_016584305.1. Classification (NCBI taxonomy): domain Eukaryota; kingdom Metazoa; phylum Arthropoda; class Malacostraca; order Decapoda; family Majidae; genus Chionoecetes; species Chionoecetes opilio. Next base: position 103,112 of record JACEEZ010015199.1, read on the forward strand.
AAGAAAAGAAAAAAAAAAGATGTTTTTCAAGCTAAAATAAACTCTAGCAAACACAACAAACACACAGCGTCTATATTACCCACACTGTACTACCTATTCTGTAGAAAAAGCATTCTGAAAGAGAAAATAGCACACAAAATAACATAACTGCACATTAATTAAACATAAAACATGCATAACAAGCAAAAATGACGTTGTAATGTAGGGGACGCCGCGTGATACAAGAGAAGGTAGTGTAGTGGTCCCAAGGTTGGGGCCGCACACCTGCTAATTACCCCTAAAGGTCAGGCCTCGCCATATGCTTAATTACCCTTCAGGTCACGCCTTGCTAGGGGTGACCTGACTGCGGTCCCAAGGTTTGGGCCACACACCTGCTAATTACCCCTAAATGTCAGGCCGCGCCATATGCTTAATTACCCTTCAGGTCACGGCTTGCTAGGGGTGACCTCACTGGGGTCAACCAAATCCCCCTTTGTCCAGCCCGGGAGTGGTAGGGCGCGCATTTTTAACTTGATAATTTTACTCACCCTAGTTTGAATGTCGTATCATTGGATTTTCGATCTCGTATATTGAAAATAGACCCTAATTTATACATCTCGTATCATCGGATTATCGTATACCGAATGCTCGTATAACGGGACCTCCCTGTACTTCGAAGCTATTTTTGCTCGTCATTTTGAGTGAGCAAAAACGTTTTCTGTTATAAAGGACCGAAATTAGTGGATGACTATATTATTTATTGCAAGATCATTTTCTTCTAAAACTCTCAAGAAGACATCTACATGCCTGCTGACTGGACAGACGAGATGGAAAGCTTACTGATTGACTTAGTTCAGGCACATCCTACAATATGGAACATATACAGGCTATATAATATAGCCCTTTATTTGTTTAAAAAAAACATTAAAAAAGAAAACATACACCCTCAATACCTAAGAAGCCTGACCTTCCAAGTCATTTATTTACGGTGATACACAGGCGACAGGTGTGTTGCGAGGCCGTACAGGTGTGTAGTGACAGGTGTGGTGTATGTGGTAAAGCGAGAGAGGCTAAGAGTGCGGTGTTAGCCACCGAGTGTGTGTGTCTGACCTAAAGAGCAAACGCGCAGTTCTCGTCCACTATAACGGCGTCAGCCCCGTACCGCCGCGGCCACGGGTACGGCGCGGGCCACAGTGGTCCATAGAAGCTACTCTCGGGGATTACAGGAAGTTTAAATGAATCGAAAACCTTTGGCCTAATCAAAAAACCTTTCTTAATTCGGTATATTGAATTGAAAGTAGTTAGTTTCGTACACTGATTTTCAGTATTTTCGTACATACCTGGTGTCATTTCGTAACTCTAGTAGTCAAGTTCAACTCTGCGCTGAGTGTACGAAACGACTATGGTTTCATATAGACTACGAAACAACTTTTGGTAATAATGGACGAGAGTTTCGAGGTCGTTTTCAGAGACACCAACTATTTTTTCTTGGCCTACAATAGGTGCTTGTTCTAATGGAGATAGTTTTATTTTGCGCAACCCCCCCCCCAAAAAAAAAGAAAAAAATTATAATAATAATGAAACCTAACCTAACCTTATAGGTTGTAATGAAACCTAACCTAACCTTAAAGGTTGTAATGAAACCTAACCTAACCTTATAGGTTGTAATGAAACCTAACCTAACCTTAAAGGTTGTAATGAAACCTAACCTAACCTTAAAGGTTGTAATGAAACCTAACCTAACCTTAAAGGTTGTAATGAAACCTAACCTAACTTTAACCACAAAGTATACTTTTTTTTCTTTTCCCGCAAAATAAAGCTATCTCCATTACAACAAGCACCGCTTATTAGGAAGCGCTATGATCATTTGTATCATAACCGCACTCAGGTCTGTATGCATTTTGCTCATCAAAACACAGATCACCGTGTAATAGTTTCGTTGAGCAGCTCAGTGAAATCTGCTCAGTGAGCAGCTGCTCACTGAGCAGAACAGTGCCCGTGTAATAGCACCTTTAGGGGTAGGTTAAGTTAGGTTAGGGTAGGTAAGTTAGATAGAGTTAGATTTTGAACAACTCCAGCTGTCGGGCAGAAGAAGGGAAGGGTTGGGTTAGTGTTAGGTTAAGTTACGTTAGGGCAGGTCAAGTTGTTGTTGTTGTTTTAGGGCTGCGAGGGTCCCAGGGTAGGTCAAGTTAGATAGGGTTATATATTATCTATCTATCTATATACTTCTTGCATTCTCTGGTAGTAAATATATCTGTCTCTCTCTCTCTCTATATATATAAATTTCTTGCGTTCTCTGGTAGTAATATATCTGTCTCTCTGTCTCTCTCTCTCTATATATACATTTCTTGCGTTCTCTGGTAGTAATATATCTGTCTCTCTGTCTCTCTCTCTTTCTCTCTCTATAAATTTCTTGCATTCTCTGGTAGTAAATATCTCTCTCTCTCTCTCCCCTCACCTGCACAGGGTTGGCCTCCACCTTCTGCGTCTCGAAGGTGTAGATGACCCACATGGTGAGGTTACAGATCAGCAGGAAGGTCACCACCTGGCGGCCGGGCTTGGTGCGCTCGTGCTCCGGCAGCGACACCTGGCGACGCTGGGTGTCCTTGATGAATACCATCTGGATGATGACCTGGGGGGGGGGGTTAGTGGTGGTGGTGGGTGATAACAACAACAAAAATAACAATAATGATAACTTTTCTAAAAACTTCCATATATTTCCTCCTCCTCCTACCACCACTACTACTACTACTACTACTACTACTACCACACTCCTCCTCCTGCCACTACTACTACTACTACTACTACTACTACTACTACTACTACTACTACTACTACTACTACTACCACACTCCTCCTCCTCCTCCTACCACTACAACTACTTTTTTCTATTTATTTTTAACTTTTTTACATTGAACCCTACTTTTTACTACTACTACTACTACTACTACTACTACTCCTCCCTCCCTCCCTCCCCTCTCCCCACAGCCTACCTGCAGGACAGACAGTATGCCAGTGACCATGACCAGCAGGTTGGGTTCCCGGGTGTAGGCTGAGAGGCTGCCGGCCACGGTGGAGAACACGGCGTACGCAAACAGCCCGAACGCCGAGACCATCAGGAGAATGTCGTCCAGCTCCTCTTCCCTCTCTCCGTGGAACTTGAGTTGACGCACCCTGGGGGGGGACACAAGGGTTAATACAAGAGGCTGTTGGCGCCAATCTGCCCAGGCGGAATGGCTCCCTCCCTCCCTCCCGCCACTACCGCAGTAAATAAACATTACAGTGTGAGGACAGATTAGTGTGTGTGAGTGTGTCATGGTGTGTGAAATACTTGTAACAGGTGAGTACTGAGGTTACATCCTATCAGAGGCTGCACTGAATGGCTACCTCAGCTAACCTGCTACCGGTACAACGTTCCTCTGGGAAGACACACCACTGTTTTTCAGGCTATTGGTTTGGGAAAAAAGTGCGTCTTATAAGCCATAAAACATGTTAAAAGTCGTTACGTACCTTACAAATCCAACAAAGATGGCAATAATACTGAAGAACATGATGCCGCAGTGAGAACAGTCGGCCAGATAGATCGCCAACATCTTCAGTTCTTTCTGGTTCACTAGCACGAAGAACAGAATCAGGCAGATCAGGGACGCCACCAGGACCAGCAGGCCGCAGAACAGACCCTTGCTGGCGCCCACACAGTCCACACGGGAGTGACAGCGCCGGGACACCACCGACATGCCATCGCCGGCACTCTCGGCGTCGTAAACAAATCTGTAAGTTGTGTCTCTTCAGGAGGATGCGAGATCAGTTACTGGGGTCCGGGGGGGGGGGGGGGGGGGGAGAGGGTGTGAATGGGTGAAGGGGGGGTTAGGGGGGGGAGTGGGTGTTAATGGGTAAGGGTAAGGGTGGCTAAGGGGGTAAATAAGGAAAAAACTAATTTGTAAGTTTTGTCTCTTCAGTAGGATTCGAGATCAGTTAGTGTGTCGGGGCTAAGGGGTGTGAGGCAGGCTAAGGGGTGTGAGGCAGGCTAAGGGGTGTGAGGCAGGCTAAGGTAAGGGGGTAAGGGGTAAATAAAGCAGGGGGGTAATGGAGATGATGGGTGTCAAGGGGGTAATAGAGGTCAATATTACTAGTTGGTTCAAGCAATAAATAATGGTGGGGGTTTTATTCCTAATGATAATCTTCTTCTTCTACGTATAGTTTGAGTCTGTATGAAAAATAGATCTATTGGTGCACCAAGAGATCTATTTTTCTGTTAAGGCTAAGGCTGTGTTAACCCCTTGAGGCCCAGAACGTTATTGCCATGGTAATTTGTGTACCATTAGATGATTTGAATGACTATAAGCAATGTTTTGAGGCCCAGAACGTTATTGCCATGGTAATTTGTGTACCATTAGACGATTTTGAATGACTATAAGCAATGTTTTGAGGCCCAGAAAGTAATTGCCATGGTAATTTGTGTACCATTAGATGATTTTGAATGACTATAAGCAATGTTTTGAGGCCCAGAAAGTAATTGCCATGGTAATTTGTGTACCATTAGATGATTTTGAATGACTATAAGCAATGTTTTGAGGCCCAGAAAGTAATTGCCATTGTAATTTAAGTACCATTAGATGATTTTGAATGACTATAAGCAATGTTTTGAGGCCCAGAAAGTAATTGCCATTGTAATTTAAGTACCATTAGATGATTTTGAATGACTATAAGCAATGTTTTGAGGCCCAGAAAGTAATTGCCATTGTAATTTGGGTACCATTAGATGATTTTTAATGACTATAAGCAATGTTTTGAGGCCCAGAAAGTAATTGCCATTGTAATTTGGGTACCATTAGATGATTTTTAATGACTATAAGCAATGTTTTGAGGCCCAGAACGTAATTGCCATTGTAATTTGGGTACCATTAGACGATTTGTAGTGAGTATAAGCAATGTTTTGAGGCCCAGAACGTAATTTCCATTGTAATTTGGGTACCATTAGACGATTTTTAGTGAGTATAAGCAATGTTTTATAGCTATGACCTGTTTAGTAGCCTTGTCCACTAACTACTGTGGTATATTCAGTGACTTTTTCTTATTTTATGGCTCCACAACAGACCATTTTATTTATTTGTAAATAAAGCAAAATGACCTCCCTAAATCTAGTAGGTAGCTTAAAAACTAGTAATAGTGCTATTAGTTAAAATAAATAGTTATATTTAATACTAGTAAAAATAGAGGAAATGTTAATTTAAAATGTTGCTATGCTATTAAGTTAAGCTAGTAATTATCGAAGGGTTGAGTTAGTTACTAGGAGTTAGGTTACTTAGCAATGGGTTATTTTGGCTAGTATGGGTATATTAGCTAGTACTAGTAAAGGATGTGTTAGTTTATTTAGTAGTAGTTAAATATTGGGGAAATAGTGCCTAGTAGAGGATCTGTTAGTATACGAGAGAGAGAGAGAGAGAGAGAGAGAGAGAGAGAGAGAGAGAGAGAGAGAGAGAGAGAGAGAGAGAGAGAGAGAGAGAGAGAGAGAGAGAGAGAGAGAGAGAGAGAGAGAGAGAGAGAGAGAGAGAGAGAGAGAGGAGAGAGAGAGAGAGAGAGAGGAGAGAGAGAGAGAGAGAGAGAGAGAGAGAGAGAGAGAGAGAGAGAGAGAGAGAGAGAGAGAGAACCAAGTTTCCAAGACAGTTTAGAACCAATTCAAGTTTTTCATGATTCAAGTTTGTTTTTCATGATACAAGTTTTTCATAATTCAAGTTTTTCATGATTCAAGGTTTTTCATAATTCAAGTTTTTCATAAATCAAGTTTTTCATGATTCAAGGTTTTTCATAATTCAAGTTTTTCATAAATCAAGTTTTTCATAATTCAAGTTTTTCATGATTTAAGTTTTTCATGATTCAAGTTTTTCATAATTCAAGTTTTTCATAATTCAAGTTTTTCATAATTCAAGTTTTTTATAATTCAAGTTTTTCATAATTCAAGTTTTTCATAATTCAAGTTTTTCATAATTTAAGTTTTTCATTATTCAAGTTTTTCATAATTCAAGTTTTTCATAATTCAAGTTTTTCATAATTCAAGTTTTTCATAATTCAAGTTTTTCATGATTCAAGTTTTTCATGATTCAAGTTTTTCATGATTCAAGTTTTTCGTGATTCATGAAAAACTTGAATCACGAAAAACTTGAATTATGAAAAACTTGAATGATGAAAAACTTAAATGATGAAAAACTTAAATCTTGAAAAACTTGAATTATGAAAAACTTGCATGATGAAAAACTTGAATGATGAAAAACTTGAATGATGAAAAACTTGAATGATGAAAAACTTGAATGATGAAAAACTTAAATCATGAGAAACTTGAATTATGAAAAACTTGAATCATGAAAAACTTGAATGATGAAAAACTTGAATGATGAAAAACTTGAATGATGAAAAACTTGAATGATGAAAAACTTGAATGATGAAAAACTTGAATGATGAAAAACTTGAATGATGAAAAACTTGAATGATGAAAAACTTGAATGATGAAAAACTTGAATGATGAAAAACTTGAATTATGAAAAACTTGAATGATGAAAAACTTGAATGATGAAAAACTTGAATGATGAAAAACTTGCATGATGAAAAACTTGAACGATGAAAAACTTGAATGATGAAAAACTTAAATCATGAAAAACTTGAATGATGAAAAACTTGAATGATGAAAAACTTGAATGATGAAAAACTTGAATCATGAAAAAAATGAATCATGAAAAACTTGAATGATGAAAAACTTGAATGATGAAAAACTTGAATGATGACAAGTAGACTCCTATAGATAGGAGAGATAGGAGAGCTACTACCTATAGCTAGCTAGGGGTTCAGAGAGAGCTAGGATAAATAGACAGGACGCAGGACTCACCTGGGGTTGCGACCTATATGCTTCCACATGATATAGAGCACGGCCGCGGCAATAAGGGAGTACTCCACGATGAACGGGTACAGGTAGGGAGCGGAATCCGAGACGATGGAACCCATGATTTCAACGCGCTCGCAGGTTCGGTTGACGATATCTTCCTCGTTCATCATGCCGTTAGCTGTTTGGGGTAGTTAGAGGTTTGTTAGAAGTTGTTAGGGGTGTGTGTGTGTGTGTGGTGTGTGGTGTGTGTGTGTGTGTGTGTGTGTGTGAGATAGATATTAATATATGTGTGGTTTCTATATCTTTTTACCTCTCAAATACACACACACACACACACACACACACACACACAAAAAAAAAAGGTATATTTCACATCAGATGAAGAATACAATATTTATATAATTCCATGCAGGGTTTTTACTAGGGATGCAAATGACTATACTAGATTAACTTAGACAAACTACATACTAGAAGAATTTAGAGTTAGTCCAGAACATATTAAGAAATACAAAATATCTATAATACAGAAATAATGAATAACTATGATTCAATAAATCAATAAATCAATCAATGACTTCAATAGAATAAAATGCAATTCCGAGCCCATACAAACCAGTCCATGATCATTCCTTCTTAGAGCAGCAAACAAAACACCAGCAGGCAAACAAGCAAGGCAAACAAAGCAAAGGCAGAGATAGGAGGCCCCCCCCCCCAAAAAAAAAAAAAAAAAAAAAAAAAAATAGCCAACCAGATAACTAATGAAAAAAATATTATTAGTAGTATTACTATTTTTTTTTTTTTCCTTTTAGGGACATATAAGGGGTTTTAGGGTACAAATAAGGGGTCTACGGGGTGTTTAAGGGGTACATAATAGGAAATTGAACAGGGCACTAAACCGATACCCTTAAATATGAGTGGTGAGAATATATCAAACTTTCTAGGGACAAATAAGGGGTTTAAGGGCACAATTAAGGGTACAATTAAGGGGTACTTTAAGGGTGCATTGAAACAGGGACTAAACCAAACACACAAAAAAGATCTGTGCTGAGGAAATAATCGGAATTTTTAGGGACAAATAAGGGGTTTAAGGGTACAATGAAGGGGTACATTAAGGGGTAGGCTAAGGGGTTTTAAGGGGGCATTGAAACAGAGCCCTAAACCGATACCCTAAAATAAAGTGTGCTGAGAACATAATCAAACTTTTTAGGGACAAATAAGGGATTTAAGGGGTATTTTAAGGGTACAATTAAGGGGTGTAAGGGTACAATTAAGGGGTATAAGGGTATAAAAGGGGTATATAATAGGCAATGAAACAGACCACTAAATTAATACTTAAAAAAAAATCATGAATGGTGGGGACATAATCGCACTTTTTATGGATATCTAAGGGGTTTAAGGGTACAGATAAGGGGTATTATAAGGGGAATTAAGGGGGCATTGAAACAGCACTAAACCGATACCCTAAAAAAAGTGGCGAGACAAACTGAACCCTTAAAAAAAAAAAAAAAAAAAAAAAAAAAAAAAAACCCCCTGGTTTGAATGGTTTCAGGGTACAATTAAGGGGTATTAAGGGGCAATAGACACGTACCCGATTGCATTGTTTCATTAATCTCTTGCATCTCTACAAAGCCCCAAAAATTATAGAGAAAATTGTTGGGTGCCGGGAAACCCCGCGATTCCCCCCGGGCCCGGCGTATTCCCTCTGGTTAGAGAGAGAGAGAGAAGAGAGAAGAGAGAGGAGAGAGAGAGGGAAGAGAGAGAGAGAGACGAGAGGAGAGGGGAAAGAGAGAGGGAAGAGACGAAAAAAAGGATTTTTAAAAGAAATCCAAAAAAAACAAAAAAAAAAGGAGAAAAGCAGTAAAAAGCTTTTTGGTTTTTAATTTTTATTAATAGTAAAATCCCAATTAATTTTTAAAATTTTTAAAATTTTTAAATTTAATTTTTAAAATTTGGTTATTATCTAATACCAAAAAAAAAGGGTTATTATTTTTTAAAAATTATATAAAACCCCCCCCCCAATTTTTATATTTTTAAAAATTAATTAAAAAAAAAAAACCAATCCCAAACCCCCCCTAAAAAAACCCCTTCCACCACCACCACCCCCAAACCACCACCACCACCACCCACTACAATCCCCCCCCACCCCACCCCCCACCCCCACCCCACCCCCACCCCAAAAAAAATACCCACCACCCCCAAACCCCACCACCACCACCCCCACCCCACCACACCACCACCCCCCACCCCCACCACCACCCCCCAACCACCACCCACCCCACCCCCCCACCCCACCACCACCCCCCACCACTACCACCACCACCACACCACCCCCACCCCCAAACACCAACCCACCCCACCACCACCACCCCCACCACCACCCCACCCCCACCACCAAAAAAACCCCACCACCCCACCACCCCCACCCCCAACCACCACCACCCCCACCACCACCACCCCCAACCCCACCACACCACCCCCACCACCACCACCACCACCACCACCACCACCACCCCACCACCACCACCACCCCCACCCCCAAACCCACCCCCACCACCACCACCCCCACCACCACCACCCCACCACCACTACCACCACCACCCACCCCCCTACCACCCCCACCACCCCACCACCACCACCACCCCCAAACCCCCCAAACCACCACCCCACCACCAACCACCACCACACCCACCACCACCCCCCCTACCACCACCACCACCCCCCCTACCAACCCCACCACACCACCACCACCACCACCACCACCCCCTACCCCCAAACCACCACCACCCCCCACCCACTACCACCCCCCCAACCCCCACCCCACCACCACCCCCCCACCAATACCCCCCAACCACCACCCCCACCACCACCACCACCACACCCCCCCCACCACCCCACCCCACCCCCACCACCCACCCACCTACCCACCAACCACCCCCCACCCCCACCCCCAAACCCCAAACCACCCCCAAACCACCACCACCCCCCACCACCACCACCACCACACACCACCACCCCCCACCACCCCCAAACCAAAACCACCACCCCCAAACACCACCACCACCCACACCACCCCCACCACCCCCAACCAAACCCCCAAACCCACTCCCAAACCCCCACCACCCCCACCACCCAACCACCACCACCCCCACCCCCACCCCCACCACCAACCACCACCACCACCACCACCCAAAAACCACCCCCAAACCACCACCACCCCCACCACCACCACACCACCACCACCACCCCCCAACCACTACCACCACCCACCACCACCACAACCACCACTCCCACCACCACCCACCACCACCACCACCACCAACCACCACCCCTACCACCACCACCACCCCCCACCACCACCAACACCACCACCACCACCCCCCACCACCCCACCCAACCACCACCACCACCCCCAAACCCCACCCCCACCCCCAAACCTACCACCACCACCACCACCCCCCCACCCCCACCCCCAAACCACCCCCAAACCCCCCCACCACCACCACCACCCCAAACCAAACCACCACCACCACCACTACCACCCCACCACCCCCCACCACCAAAACCCTTTAATAATAATGATGATTTTTGTTAAGCATCAATGAAAGTATATTAGATTAAATTACTATCTTAAGACAAATCAAAACTTTACACACCCACCACAAAACAACAACACCCACCCCACCCCCCAACCAAAAAAACCCCCCCCACCACCCCCCCAACCCACACCCAAAAACCCCCAAAACCCACACCCACACCCACCCCACACCCACACCCACCCCACACCACCCCAAAAACCCAAACCCCCAAACCCCACACCCACCCCCCCACACCCCCCCCACCCCAAAACACACCCAAAACCCACACCCTTACCCAGAATCATTTTTAATCCTCCTCCCTGTGCCCCTGGAGCCCCTAAATTCGTTTTTTCCTTCAACTCTGGGCGCCCGGGGTTTCAAACCCCAGACACACAGGTTGGTGGCCACAATGTGCATCAGTCCAAACCTGGCCAGGAACTTAAACTTGTGGATGTTCAACTGTGGGAGAACATAGGAACATAAGAACATAGGAACATAGGAACATTAGAACATAGCCCTAAGAATATAAGAACATAGCCCTAAGAATATAAGAACATAGCCCTAAGAAGATAAGAAGATAAGAACATAAGAACATAGCCCTAAGAATATAAGAACATAGCCCTAAGAAGATAAGAAGATAAGAACATAAGAACATAGCCCTAAGAATATAAGAACATAGCCCTAAGAAGATAAGAACATAAGAACATAAGAACATACCCCCTAAGAATATAAAACAAAAACCCCCCCCCCCCCCCCCCCCCTAAAAGGGAAAGAAAGAAGAAAAGAACTAAAAAACATGCCCAAAGGGAATATAAGAACATAGCCCTAAAAAGTTTAAAAAACAAAGGGAACATAGCCCTAAGAATAAAAGAAATACCCCCTAAGAAGAAAAGAACTAAAAACATAGCCCAAAGAATAAAAGAAAATAGCCCAAAAGGAAGATAAAACCCTAAGAACATAGCCCTAAGAATATAAGAACATAGCCCTAAGAAGATAAGAACATAAGAACAAAAGCCCTAAGAACTAAAGCCCAAAAAGGCCCCTAAAATATAAAAAACTGGGCCCAAAGGAACAAAAAGAAAAATAGCCCAAAAGAATATAAGAACATAACCCCTAAAATTAAAAAAAATGCCAAAGAATATAAGAACATAGCCCTAAAAAGATAAGAACAAAAGAAAAAAAAAATAAAAAAACATGGGCCCTCTAAGAAATAAAACATAGCCCTAAGAACATAAAACCCATAGCCCAAAGGGGAATAAAAAACCTGCCCTAAGAATATAAGAACATAGCCCTAAGAAGATAAGAACATAAGAACATAGCCCTAAGAATATAAGAACATAGCCCTAAGAAGATAAGAACATAAGAACATAGCCCTAAGAATATAAGAACATAGCCCTAAGAATATAAGAACATCCCCCTTAAAAGAAAAAAAATAAAAAACATACCCCAAAAGAATATAAGAACATAGCCCTAAAAGATAAAAAATAAAAAAAAACCAAGCCCTAAAAATTAAAAAGAAAATAGCCCTAAGAAGAAAAAAACATAAGAACATAGCCCAAAGGGAATTTATAAGAACAAGCCCTAAGAATATAAAAACCAAAAACCCTAAAAGATAAGAACAAAAGAACAAGCCCAAGAATATAAGAACATACCCCCAAAGAAGATAAGAACAAAAGGGAACATAGCCTAAGAATATAAAAAAAACCTAAAAAAAACAAAAGCCCCAAAAAAAGAAATAAGAACCCAAAGCCCTAAAATATAAGAACATACCCCTAAGAAAAAACCATAAAAAAAAATAAGAACATGGGCCCTAAAAATATAAAAAAATAAAACATAGCCAAAGGGAATATAAGAACATAAGAAACATAGCCTAAGAATTAAAAAACAAAAGGGAACATAGCCCAAAGAAGATAAAAACCAAAGGGAATTTATAAAAAACATAACCCCTAAGAAGATAAAAAACTGCCCTAAGAACAAAAAACATAGCCCTAAGAATATAAAAACCCTACCCTAAGAATATAAGAAAATAAAAAAATTTAGCCCTAAGAATAAAAGAACTAGCCCAAAGGGAATTTAAAAGAACATACCCCCTAAGAATATAAGAACTAGCCCTAAAATTAAGAACATAAGAAAATAGCCCTAAGAAATAAAAACCCATGCCCTAAGAATAAAAGAACATAGCCCAAAGGGAAAAAAAATATAAAAAAAAAACCCAAAAAAAGCCCCAAAGAATCTAAACATGGGCCCTAAGAAAATAAAACATAGCCCAAGAATATAAAAACCAACCCCAAAGAAATAAGAACATAAAAAACATACCCCAAAAGAATATAAAAAACATACCCCTAAAAATATAAGAACTAAAAAACATACCCCTAAGAATATAAAAAACATAGCCCTAAGAAATAAAAAACATAAAAAACAAAACCCTTTTAAGAATATAAAAAACTTTACCCCCTAAGAAATAAGAAAATACCCCAAGAATAAGCCCATAGCCCAAGAATTAAGAACAAAAAAAAACCATAGCCCTAAGAAATAAAAAACCATGGGCCCAAAAGAATAAAAGAACAAAACCCCTAAGAAGAAAAAAACATACCCCCTAAAAAATATAAGAACATAGCCCTAAGAACATAAGAACATAGCCCTAAGAACATAAGAACATAGCCCTAAGAATATAAGAACATAGCCCTAAGAATATAAGAACATAAGAACATAGCCCTAAGAATATAAGAACATAGCCCTAAGAATATAAGAACATAGCCCTAAGAATATAAGAACATAGCCCTAAGAATATAAAAACCAAAAGGGGAACATGGGCCCTAAGAATATAAACTTTACCCCTAAGAATATAAGAACAAAGCCCTAAAAATAAAAAACCCTAGCCCTAAAAAATAAGAACATAAAACATACCCCTAAAAAAAAAAATAAAAAAAACCAAAAGAACATACCCCTAAGAATATAAGAACATACCCCCTAAAAAAAGAAAAGAACATAAAGAACAAAAGCCCCTAAGAAAAAATAAAAACCCATACCCATAAGAATAATAAGAACATACCCCTAAAAAGGATAAAAACCAAAAGAACTAGCCTAAGAAATAAAAACCATACCCCTAAAAAATATAAAAAATAGCCCTAAGAAGAAAAGGGAACATAAAAACAACCCCAAGAAATAAAAAACAAAAGAAAACCCTAAAAATAAGAACATGCCCTAAGAAATAAAAAATAAGAACAAAAAGCCCTAAAGAAAAAAACAAAAAACAAGCCCTAAGAATTAAGAACATAGCCCTAAAAATATAAGGAACATGCCCAAAGGGAAAATAAGAACATAGCCCTAAAAATATAAAAACCCTAGCCCTAAAAAATAAAAGAAAGCCTAAAAAAGATAAGAACATAAGAACATAGCCCTAAGAATATAAGAACATAGCCCTAAGAATATAAAAAAACATAGCCCTAAAGATAAAAAACATAAAAACATTTCCCTAAGAACATAAGAACATAGCCCAAAGGGAAATAAGAACATGCCCTAAAAAAAAAATAAGAACTACCCCTAAGAAATAAGAACATACCCCTAAGAAATAAGAACATAGAAAACCCAAGAATATAAGCCCATACCCCTAAGAATTTTAAAAAACATAGCCCTAAGAAATAAAAACATAAGAACATAGCCCCAAAGAAAAAAGAACATAGCCCTAAGAATTAAAACAAGCCCTAAAAATTTTATAAGAACATACCCTAAGAATATAAAAAACATAGCCCTAAGAAATAAGAACATAGCCCAAAGGAAATAAGAACATAGCCCTAAGAAAAATAAGAACATACCCCTAAAATAAAAGGGGAACAAGGGGGGGGGAAAAAAAAACATACCCAAGAATAAAAGGAACAAAAAAACAAAGAACTTTAAAGAACTTAAAATATAAGAACTAGCCCTAAGAATTTAAAGGGAAATAAAAAACACTGGGAAACAAAAAGAATATAAGAACATAGCCCTAAGAATAAAAGAACTAGGAGCAAAAGGGGAACATAGAAATTTATAAGGAAGCAAACAGAGGCCGTGAGCCCTCCCACGAGGTAGTTCCTGCATTTAACCTTAAAGCCCGGGGCCCCATACTTATAAAAGATTTGGGAATTCGTCCTAGGTTTCGTCCTAACCCTGCGTCCAAAGGTTTTCGGGGAAAAGTCTAAGCGCGCCCCCTGGAGGGCGGTTTTAGGACAAAAAGCGCTGAGCGCTCCCATTGCAAGAGCCCATTTGGATTTCATAAAATATCACTACTAAGAGCATCAGAAAGGTAAAAAAAAATATCAAAAAACACAAGATTAATATTTTCTATGATAATTGCTGAGACTAAAAACGAATGAATTCACTATAAGAAAATTGTACCAGATAAAGCAACGTTCCCCTTTTAAAAAAACACAAACATTGACATTTTTCTTCGTCTATCGCGGAAAAGAAAAATATTTTTTTGGACAAGACTTTTATTCCTTTGGGCCGCTCTTTCAAGCAAGGGGAAAAAAGTCCTTTTGTCCGGGAGGGGAATTTTTCCCTGCCCCAATGGGTCGCCCAAGAGCAAAGGGAGATTTCCTGACCCGGCCAAACGGGGCCAAAACCCCAAAAGATCGGGCCCCGCCGCCTTCCAAGCGAGAGATACGTCGGACTAAAGGTTATAAAGGGCCAGGACTTCGCGGTCGTTTTTAAAGACACCCACAAACTTTTTTCCCGGGCCACATAGGTTTCTTTTTTAATGGGGGATAAGGGTTTTTTAAAGGGCGGAGTTTTGCGGTCGTTTTCAGAGACACCGACCCATTTTTTTTTGGCCTACAAAAGGGGCTTGGGGGAAAATTTTTGGGAAATCCTCCTTTCCCGGGTTTGGCTGAAATGAACTACCGCACTTATTTTATGCTTATTTTAATTCACATCTGTAAAAGGTTTTTTACGTGCGTCAGTTGGTTTTAACCCCCCACGGGGCCCCTATGAAAAATGAGGTGCCTCAAAAAAAATTTTAAGTTCGGGTTTGGTTAGGTTAGGTTTTTCTTTGTGGTTAAAAAGGTTTTGGGTTAAAGGGTTTGGTATACTTTGTGGTTTAAAGGGTTTTTTTTAGGGTTTGGGAACTTTGTGGTTAAGGTTTGGTTAGGTTTGGTTTTACTTTTGGTTGGTTAAGGTTAGGAATTTTTTGGGGGTTTGGTAAAACTTTTTGGTTAAGGTTAGGTATACTTTTTTGGTTAAGGGTTTGGTTAGGTTAGGTTTTTACTTTTGGTTGGTTAAAGGTTAGGGGATACCCTTTTTGGGTTTTGGTTTTTAAAGGGTTGGGGGGAGGTTAACTTTGTGGTTTTAAGGGTTAAAAGGGGGTTTGGTATACTTTTTTTGGGGGGAAATTGGTTAGGTTTAAGGTAACTTTGTGGTTAAGGGGGTTTGGTTAGGGTATCTTTGTGTTTAAGGTTAGGTTAGGTTAGGTTTTTACTTTGTGGGGGCTTTGGTTATTTTTTGTGGTTTAAATTATTAATTTTTTTTAAAAAACCCCTTTGGAAATTTGGGTTGTTGGTTTTTTAGGGGAAGGTTAAAAAACCCGTTTGGTTAGGTTTGGGTTGGGTATAGGGGGAAGGAACCAAAAAAAAAGGGGGAAAGGAAATTTTTTAAGGGTTTTAAAAAGGTTTTGTTTCTAATGATTAGTTTTTTTGAAAACCCAAAAAAAAAGTTAAAAAAGTATTAAAGGGTTAAAGGTTTTGGTTAGGGGGCAAAAAACCCCCTTGGTTAGGTTTTAGGGGAAAAAAAAAATGGGGGTTAGGTTTTCCAAAATTTTTTTCCTTTGGTTTGGGGGTTTAAGGAAAATTTTTTTCCCCCTTTTTTTCTTTTTTTTTTTTTTTTTTTTTTGGCAAAAAAAAACCCATTTTTTAGGGCAAAAACCTTAAATTGGTTAAATTTTACAAAAATTTTTTTTTTTTTTTTTGCCGCAAAAAAAATCTCCCCATTAACCAAAATATTTTAGGGGCCGAAAAAAAACCCCCTTTAAAAAAAAAAAAAAAAAAAACTTTAAAAAAAAAAACAAGAATAAAAATTTTGGTACCCCTTTTTCCCTTAAAAACACTAAACTCCATCAGAAAAAAACACTAAAACCCGGGCCCGGGAAAAATTTTTCCGAGGGGCTTCTAAGGTTTTTTAAAGAAACCTATAATGGGTTTGGTTAAATATTAAATTTTTGTTAAGGTTAGGGGTAATCTTAAGAACAAAGGCTCCACCCTCTATCTTCTTTTTATAGCCAACAAGCTTGGGGACATGGTGGGAAAAACCCGGGGTTTTTTTGGGGGGGGAGCCCCCACAAAGGGAAATATACCCCCAAAAAAATCCCTAAACTAGGGATATTTCCCCAGTTTTATGAAAATTTATCGGGGAAAAATTACCCCCCATTAATCTATGTACTAGGGAAATTTCCCCCAGTTTTTGGGGTTTTTTTTGGGGGGCCATATTTTTCCCTTTTGAGTGTGCTCCCTTTTTTGGGGGGCACACATTTTAAAAAGGGAAAAAATTTCCCCGATAAAGTCCAAAGAATAGGGAAAAAAATTTCCCTAGGGTTTTAAAGGTTTTTTTTTGGGGGGGGCCATATTTCCCTTTTTTGGGTGCTCCCCCCCCCAAAAAACCCCGGTTTTCCCCCATGTCCCCCAAGCTTTTGGGGCCCCCAAAAAGGGGATTTGGAGATTTTAAACCCCTATTCTAAAAAAATGACAAAAATCAAAAGGGCCTTAAACCCAGCACCCCTTTCGAGCCCCCTTTTGCGTGCCCCTAACCTAACCTAACGGTAAAACCCAAACCTAAACCTTTACCGCCCTAACCCAAACCCAAAGGCCGTGTCACCAGACACTTTTTTTTCCCGGGATCTTTTTTGGGATTTTGCTACCAAAAGATGCCCCTAGTTTGGGGGCAAAAATATTTCGCGTTTGTAAAACCCGGGCCCTTTTTTGGCTACGAGCATCTTCTACCGGCATCTTCCGGGACCCCCCAAAAACCAAAAATAAAAAATTTTAAAAATTTTGGATCGCTGAAATTTTTAAAATCGGCCATGTAGACAAAGTAAAAGGGTCGGCACTCTTAAATATAAAAAGTGTCTTTAAAGAAGAAGTAAATAGTAGAGCCCCAAAATTTGTGCAGTTAGCGTGGAGACCTTTTTTTTTTAAAAATTTTCCCCCGGGTTAAATTTGGGTTTCATTTTAAAAACCCAAAAAGGTTTAGGTTGGTTTCATTAAAACCCATAAGACCCTGGTAAATTTTTCCCGGCCAATTTTAAAAGGGGTTTTTTGAAAGGAGATACAGTGTTTTTTAAAAAAAAAAACGGTACCATAAAATCGGTGGGTGATTTTTTTTTTTTTTTTTTTCTTTGGGTTTTGGGGGCAAAATAAAAAAAATTTTCCATTAGAAAAAGGGACCTATTTAAGACCAGGAAAAAAAAGTCGGTGTCCTGAAAAACGACCGCAAAAATCACGTCCCTTATTACCAATTGCTGAGTTAGGGTTCGTTTTGTTTTAAGGGGTTAGGTTTTTGATTTAGGTTATGTTAGGGTTTGGTTTTTGGTTATTTTAAACCCTTTGGGGAATTTGGATTAGGTTAGGTTTTAGTTTTTTAGGTTAAAAAAAACAATTTGATGGTGCGCGATTGTCCGGGGGGTTGGGACCGCCAACTTCCCGCGGAATATTTTTCCCCTTTTTGGGTTTTGGTCATTCCCGAGCCCCGACCCAAATTCCCAAAACCCGTTTTATAGTGTTAAAATTTCTTTTATTTTGAGTCCTTTTTTAAAACCCAAATTTTCCCCTGCGCAATTTTAAAAAAATGTGATTTCATATACTACCTAGAATCTAGGGCTTTCAAACCAAAAACCCGTTTAAGTTAGGGAGAGGGGGGGTTTTGGGATATTAACAGATTTTTTTTCAAGGGAACCCCCTAAGAAAATTTTTTTTCAAAAATAAAGGCAGTGGGGGGAGAAATAGTTTTTATGGTATTGTTCCAAAGGGTTAAAAAATCACGACTTTATTCAATTTTTTTAAATTTTTTTTTATATGAGCCTTTCTCTAAATGGCTTTTATTCTCAACATGAACCCTTCTTCCTCAACAGTGTGGTGAGGTGGGACTTCAATCTGTACACGATACATGATAAAAAGGCAGGAGGAACATGACTTTCCTCAAAAAGGGGAAAAAAACACACCGTGAATTGTCCCTGCCCCCATCGCCGTTTTTTTTGTCAGTGTTTTTCTTTATATTACATCTCCCACTTCGTCAAAATATATAAACCCCCTTTCGGTCCAAGGGGGTATCGCTTTTTATTAGTTATGTTTTCAACCAAAATTCCCAGTACATCATCCCATCAAGAAAAGTTCTCAAAGGGGTGGGGGGGAGCCTCCATGTTTACGTCCTTAGGACATCTTTGCCGCCCCCCCTGCTCGCCCAGGACACCTCACCACCCTGTCCTACCAAACCTCGAAATTAACGAGTCTTAGCGATTTTTGGATCGCCGAAAAAATTTAGAAAGCCGGCCACCATATTTTTTTGATCGAGCGGTCTAAGACGAATCCTAAATTTTTATAGTAGGGGGCCCGCAGCCCTGTGCCACGACCCCCAAATGCCCCACACGCCTATGTTTTCTGTACTAGGGAACCCGGGTAACCCCGGGAACACACACACCCCACACCCCCCCAACCCCCACAACACCCCAAACCCTTTTTCATTCCCGAAATGAAGTACATCTGCATGAAGGTAAACACAAGCTGGGAGCAAGGGGTTTACGCCCGGGGGCAGGATCTGGTGCCCGGGAGCTGACGGGAACTCAAAGAACAACCCCAAAATCCAGGGCCCTTGTAAATCTGGTGCCCAGGCCCCCGCGCAATGGGGGGGGGTGGGGGGTTTGTTGGGGGTGAGGGTAGGTGGGTGGGAGGGAAGAGGGGGTTTTTTTAGGGGGGGGAGGAGGGAAAGGGAAAAGGGAAGGGGGGAGGAAGGGGGGTAGGGGAAAGGGAAAAGGGGTTATTTTTGGGGGGGAGGGAGGGGAAAGGAAAGGAAAAGGGGGGTGGGGGGGTGGGGGGAAAGGGGGGTTTTTTGGGGGGGGAGGGGGGGGAAAAAGGAAAAAGGAAAGGGGGGGTTTGGGGGAAGGAAAGGGGTTTTTTAGGGAGGGAGGGAGGGAAAGGGAAGGGAAAGGGGGGTGGGGGGGTGGGGAAAAGGGAAGGGGGAAAAGGGAAAGGGGGAAGGAAGGAAAGGGAAGGGAAGGGAAGGAAAGGGAAGGGGAAGGGGGGAAAAGGGAAGGGGGGGGAAGGGGGTTTTCTTTGGGATGACAGTTGTATTTGATCATAGTTTAACCCCCAGTGTCAGGTAAAAACCCCCCTATTTTAAAAACTTGAAAAACCCTTTAAAATAGTCCCTCCAGAAACCCCGTTTTTTTTTGCCGAATTAAAGTTTAATGTGGGATTCAAAAAACCTAATCCCCCAAAAAAAATTGGGGTTTTTCCCGGCCTATTTCCGTAAAAAAAAACGACTTTTTTAAAAAGCGCGCCCAAAAAAAAAAAAAACTTCCCTCCAACAAAGGGGTACGACTGTTTTTGATGACGTCGAACAGGGAAAGCCCCCAGAAAACTCTGTCTGACACCTGCGGAAAAGTTTTTGAAAGACGGGTTTTTACTTCGGTGTCCAAAACAGTGTCTTTTTGCTTGACAGGGTTTAAAAATACGATGCTCAATCTGGGCACCCAAAAAAATGAACCCCTTGGGGTTTTACTATAGGAAAAAAAGAAACCCCAGATGGTTTAGGGTCCATATGTTTTAGCCCGAGTACGAGGTGGATGAACGGTGTCTCTTTATCTTTCTTTTTTTTGTCTCTTTATCTTTGGGAGGGGGGGGGGATGAGATGGCCGCCGCGTATGTTCCCCCCCGGGGAAAATTTTTGGAATTATTTAATCATAATTTTTTAAATAGTTATGGACAATTTTCAGTATCTTATAAGTTTTAACGACACAATCGATATTAATAAACGGCTGTTATTTACCAAATAAGCAGTACATGAGAACAGCAGGGCTGTCATAAGCAATAAGATTAGCGGCAGTGTTTAGTTTGAGAGAGTTAAAATCATGACTTATTTAGTATCAATTTGAGAGAAATAAGCTGTAGCCTAGACAGTGTTGTACGCTTACGGCAATGTGGAGTATTATTCTGGATATGGGGATTATTTAAGGATCGTGGTCATCTCTGAAATTATGAACATTAGTTTCATTATGATTGTTACCAATTAGGGAGCATTACAGTACCTTATAACCAGACAAAGATTCATTAAATTTACTGATAAGCATTACGTGAAGACAGCATAGCTGAAATTTGTGAACACTGCCACTGCCCCTGGGCGGGAGAAGGAGGGACACCGCTGATGTAGCCTGGCACGGCACCCATCCCTACCCTCCTTGCCTCTCCCTCGCCGACATGATGTCAAGTAGCCCTTGACATTATTGCTTATGACAGCCCTGCTGTTCTCATGTACTGCTTATTTGGTAAATAACAGCCGTTTATTAATATCGATTGTGTAGTTAAAACTTATAAGATACTGTAATTGTCCATAACTAGTAGAAATTATGATTAAATAATTCATAATTTCACCGGGGGACATACGCGCGAGTGCACGTCTCATACCTCCTGCCTCCCGCTAGCCGTGAGTTACATGACGGCCGCGGTAATTCTTTCTCACTCCGTGTCACGTAAAGGAAGCTTCAGAAAGCATATGGGTATAGAGCATTTTGTTCTTAGAATAATTCGGTCTATCTCCTGTATCAACATTTGCATAAACTCGTGTTACACCCTGTATTTATCTCTGTGTTTACGTGTCTCTCTGATCAGCGCGGGAAGATGAGCCTCCCTGATGCTACGTCACCGAGCCTGAGCCTGAGCGTCTGCAAACCTTGAGAGCGTTTTGAAAACTCGGTGAATTTGCAGATTTTGATTGCGGATTATTTAAAAACGGCTGACTGGATACAAAAAGTGACGACGTATTGTTGATATACTCGTTAATGGCTATGCTTTGATGGCATTAAATCAGGAATGATGAAATGGTCTGCACGACTACTTTAAGGCCGTGTCATACGAGCAATATTTTCCGGCATCTTTTGGTATTTTGCTACCCAAAGATGCCCGTAGTGGTGGCAAAAGGTGCGCGGTTGTCACACGGCGTTTCGGCTAAGAGGGTACTGCACTGAGCTCTATATGAACTGTAGGGGCGCTCTCCTCTCGGGGCGCGTGACTTCTGGCAGCCCTATGGAAACACCCCCGGGGCACCGCACAATAGTCCCAAAGCCTTAATGCTGCCCTCAGCTTGTTTTTTCTTCCTCCTTTAACAATTATATGTGTATATCCTTATTAATAAAGATAAATGAAATATTACTATACAGTACCTGCTTCGAAATATTACCATTTTGAGGTATTTGTAGTCAGAATATTGCGTCGTATTGATGGAAGTAATATTTTTTTTCTCTCTCTCTCTCTCTCTCTCATTGTTAAAACCAAGCTATATATCGAAAAGTCACATTATCGGTAGCGAAAATAACTTAAGATAGAATGGAATTTTTGCCTCGTAAAAAATAGACTATATTACTACTACTACTACTACTACTACTACTAGAGGAGTAGGAGGAGTAGGAGGAGGAGGAGGAGGAGGAGAGGAATAAGGATGACAAAGAGAAGGAGAAGTTTGGAGAGCATTTTACCAACTCTCCTCCTTCTCCTCTTCCTCCTCCTCTTCCTCCTCCTCCTCCTCCTCTCCCTCTTCCTCCTCCTCCTCCTCCTCCATCAACCCCTCTTCCTCCTCCTCCTCCACCACTAGTCCATATTATCAGGTAAACACAGGCATCATTTTAACCAGGAGACCTTAAGATAGAATGGAATTTTCGCCTTGTAAAAAAAAAAAACTACTACTACTGCTACTACTACTACTACTACTACTCCTACTACTACTACTACTACTGCACGTACCAATAGCGCCAATCCTGAGGAAGAAGGAGCCGTGGCTGTGGTCGTTGTCGGATGTTTTGTGTTTCTTAGGCTTGCTGCAGGAGGAGGAGGAGGTGAGCTTCTCCTGGGTGGGGGAGCCGTCAGCCATGCCCTCCGCCTGTCGCACCTTCTGTAGGACACCCTGCCGAGGGAGGGGTTATATTGGGGGTTGGTTGGGTGAGGGGGGTTGGGGGGGGGCTTTGGCTTGTACCAAAAGTCATATAGCGGTCGAGCGACGAACGACTAACGACGACGGTACACTTTGTCGGTTGTTTGTCGTTCCACCACCTTATGACTCTTGGTACAAGCCTGTGTGTGTGTGTGTGTGTGTGTGTGTGTGTGTGTGTGTGTGTGTGTGTGTGTGTGTGTGTGTGTGTGTGTGTGTGTGTGTGTGTGTGTATTAACCTAGTTGTGTTTTACAGGGCCTGAGCTACACTCAGTGTCATTCACCCATGGTCTTGCGATCGGCAGTTTCAGCCTCCCAGTGCGAGTTTGGAGCTCATTATTACCGATCTTTGGGCAATGCTGGGACCTCACACACCACACCCCCCCCATCCCCTGGCTCAAGGGGGACAGTAACCGCCCGAATGTCACAGTGGAAAAATTCCTGGGAATGAGCGGGGCCGGGGATCCCACGCCGGACCACAGAATGGTGCCGGACGCCCTGACCCACCGAGCCACACGCCTAGATTTAGGGTTTCATCTGGGCAATAAGCTAGGTCTCTATAGGAATAAACACAAGAGATCCCACCACCACCACAACAACAACAACAACAACAACAACAAAGAGCTGGTGGGATCAAGAGGACAAGTAATAATGATGGTAATAAAGTAAAATAGAGAAAAAAAAGTGTAAATTCTATATATGCAAAAAATATTGTATATATCATTATTGAAATAACTTCATATATGTTAAATAATATGTCACTCAAAAAAATTGATGTCACTGCACACACCACACACACATGAAAACTCTAAGAAAATAATAATAATAATAAAAAAAAAACTATCACTCAAAAAAAAAAAAAAAACCATTTCAATCAAAAAACTAAAAAAAAAAAAAAAAAAATCACAAAAAAGAAAAAAAATAATATTCTTTTTTTTCAAATATTTACACTGGAGAGCACAAACCATCATCATCATCATCATTATAATCTTTATCAATAAGCAGATTAATAAAAGAACCAGGAAAAGGAAGCAAAAAAACCCTACTTTTTATAAATTAAGCCACAAAATTCTGTCAAGCAGGAACTGAAAAGAAGAGCAGGAGGAGGAGGAGGAGGAGGAGGGGAGGAGGAGGAGGAGGAGGAGGAGGAGGAGGAGGAGGAGGAGGAAGGAAGGAAGGAAGGAAGGAAGGAAGGAAGGAAGGAAGGAAGGAAGGAAGGAAGGTAGGAAGGTAGGAAGGTAGGAAGGTAGGAAGGAGGAGGAGGAGGTCGCGAGGTCAGGTCAGGTCAACGGGTCAATCCTAAAGCACTAAGGGGTCGTAGCTCCCCCCAGCCCCCCCATAGTAGAGGAGGGGGCAGGGGGGGCTCGGTTAGTTAGGACACTCGCATAGCCCAGAGAGAGAGAGAGAGAGAGAGAGAGAGAGAGAGAGAGAGAGAGAGAGAGAGAGAGAGAGAGAGAGAGAGAGAGAGAGAGAGAGAGAGAGAGAGAGAGGAGAGAGAGGAGAGAGAGAGAGAGAGAGAGAGAGAGAGAGAGCGCAAATCCAAACCCAGGCATCATCATCATCATCAGCCGTATAAGTAGCAGAAAAACCCTGAGCAAAAACTCCGAAATAAACAGCCTTCTATAATGAACTAGCTAACTGACTGCTTAGAGGTTAGAAAGGCATCAGATTGGCTGGCGGCACACACAGGGTCAGGTCAGGTCAAGCCCACGCTAAGGTCATGCCTATGGGTGTGTCAGGGCGGGGGGGGGGGGCCTTACCTCATGATATGCGTAATACTCATACTCTGACACATTGTACTGCCCTGAGCGGAGGCCCTGTGGAGACACCAGCGTAAGGAAAGGGGGCAACACTATGTAGGGACACCCACTACACTAAATGGAAGGGTGGCAGGCTACCTAGGGAACCCCACTACACTATTAACCCTAAATAAATACACTAGGGAACCCCACACCACTAAATATTGACCCTGAAAACCCCTACATAAGGGTTTTCAGGGAGGAAAACTCCCTCCCTCCTTTTCTTTTAAATGACTTTGCACTTCTGCCCTAAGTCTGTTTACTTGACGAGCTATGTCTGTCTGTCTGTCTGTCTGTCTGGCTGTCTGTCTGTCTGTCTGTTGGTGAGTCATGAAATGTCAGGGTACATTACGACTTGTCAAGCTCAGGGAATTTTTCTGTGCGCGTATGTGTGTGTGTGTGTGTCATTCACCCACGGTCTTGTCCACGCGAGCTGACCTCCCGGTGCAGGCTTGGAGCTCATTATTACCAATCTTTGGGCAATGCTGGGACCTCACACACACACCCATCCCTTCAGACAGTAACCGCCAGAATTTTGCAGCGTAATATCCCCGGGAGCGAGCGGGGCCGGGGATCCAACGCCAGACCACAGAATGGCACGTAACGCTCTAACCCACCGAGCCACTCAGGCGGTGTGTGTGTGTGTGTGTGTGTGTGTGTATGTGTTGGTAAAAATAAGAGCGCTATTTCTAATGTTCGCCCACGCACACGCACACACAAACACACACGAATCTCTCGGAGTGTGGGCGTAAAAATAGCCTAAACGCTCATCCTTCTCAATTATTTTCTAGTTGGCCGACACCTTAATGAGATCAGTGTCTGTTATCCGAGAGAGAGAGAGAGAGAGAGAGAGAGAGAGAGAGAGAGAGAGAGAGAGAGAGAGAGAGAGAGAGAGAGAGAGAGAGAGAGAGAGAGAGAGAGAGAGAGAGAGAGAGAGAGAGAGGGGAGAGAGAGAGAGAGAGAGAGAGAGAGAGAGAGAGAGAGAGAGAGAGAGAGAGAGAGAGAGAGAGAGCAACTAAAAACCTAACAAAAACGGAATCACAATAACAACAACAATAATAATAATAATAATAATAACAATAATAATAATAATAATAATAATAATAAGGCATCTCATAATATATAAACAAAATAAATATAATATAGTAGCTAATAATATAGGCGTCAATGATACTTAAATAATATATATCTTCATAGAAATATATATACACTTGTTCAAAAATATATATATCTTACTGATGTGAAAGTAGATTATTTTATCTGTATTATATGAAGCCTGCATAACACTGTAGTCTATTTTTGTTATTAGGGTCAAAATGCAGTCAGGAAGCCACGCCCCCTGCCTGCCCTTCTATGCTACGGGGCAGCTGATTGGTGCATTCCTCGTATCATCACTACCCATCACAATATCTTCACTACTTAATCACTACCCATCACAATATCTTCACTACTTAATCACTACCCATCACAATATCTTCACTACTTAATCACTACCCATCACAATATCTTCACTACTTAATCACCACCCATCACAATATCTTCACTACTTAATCACTACCCATCACAATATCTTCACTACTTAATCACCACCCATCACAATATCTTCACTACTTAATCACTACCCATCACAATATCTTCTGTCCAGTGGTCACGCCGCTGTTAAGTAGTGAAGATATTGTGATGGGTAGTGATTAAGTAGTGACGATATTGTGATGGGTAGTGATTAAGTAGTGACGATATTGTGATTGGTAGTGATTAAGTAGTGAAGATATTGTGATTGGTAGTGATTAAGTAGTGACGATATTGTGATGGGTAGTGATTAAGTAGTGACGATATTGTGATTGGTAGTGATTAAGTAGTGACGATATTGTGATTGGTAGTGATTAAGTAGTGAAGATATTGTGATGGGTAGTGATTAAGTAGTGAAGATATTGTGATGGGTAGTGATTAAGTAGTGAAGATATTGTGATGGGTAGTGATTAAGTAGTGAAGATATTGTGATGGGTAGTGATTAAGTAGTGACGATATTGTGATGGGTAGTGATTAAGTAGTGACGATATTGTGATGGGTAGTGATTAAGTAGTGAAGATATTGTGATTGGTAGTGATTAAGTAGTGACGATATTGTGATTGGTAGTGATTAAGTAGTGAAGATATTGTGATTGGTAGTGATTAAGTAGTGACGATATTGTGATGGGTAGTGATTAAGTAGTGACGATATTGTGATGGGTAGTGATTAAGTAGTGACGATATTGTGATGGGTAGTGATTAAGTAGTGAAGATATTGTGATGGGTAGTGATTAAGTAGTGAAGATATTGTGATGGGTAGTGATTAAGTAGTGACGATATTGTGATGGGTAGTGATTAAGTAGTGACGATATTGTGATGGGTAGTGATTAAGTAGTGAAGATATTGTGATGGGTAGTGATTAAGTAGTGAAGATATTGTGATGGGTAGTGATTAAGTAGTGACGATATTGTGATGGGTAGTGATTAAGTAGTGACGATATTGTGATGGGTAGTGATTAAGTAGTGAAGATATTGTGATGGGTAGTGATTAAGTAGTGAAGATATTGTGATGGGTAGTGATTAAGTAGTGACGATATTGTGATGGGTAGTGATTAAGTTGTGACGATATTGTGATTGGTAGTGATTAAGTAGTGAAGATATTGTGATTGGTAGTGATTAAGTAGTGACGATATTGTGATGGGTAGTGATTAAGTAGTGAAGATATTGTGATTGGTAGTGATTAAGTAGTGACGATATTGTGATGGGTAGTGATTAAGTAGTGACGATATTGTGATTGGTAGTGATTAAGTAGTGACGATATTGTGATTGGTAGTGATTAAGTAGTGAAGATATTGTGATGGGTAGTGATTAAGTAGTGAAGATATTGTGATGGGTAGTGATTAAGTAGTGAAGATATTGTGATGGGTAGTGATTAAGTAGTGAAGATATTGTGATTGGTAGTGATTAAGTAGTGAAGATATTGTGATTGGTAGTGATTAAGTAGTGACGATATTGTGATTGGTAGTGATTAAGTAGTGAAGATATTGTGATTGGTAGTGATTAAGTAGTGACGATATTGTGATGGGTAGTGATTAAGTAGTGACGATATTGTGATTGGTAGTGATTAAGTAGTGAAGATATTGTGATTGGTAGTGATTAAGTAGTGAAGATATTGTGATTGGTAGTGATTAAGTAGTGACGATATTGTGATTGGTAGTGATTAAGTAGTGAAGATATTGTGATGGGTAGTGATTAAGTAGTGAAGATATTGTGATGGGTAGTGATTAAGTAGTGAAGATATTGTGATGGGTAGTGATTAAGTAGTGAAGATATTGTGATGGGTAGTGATTAAGTAGTGAAGATATTGTGATGGGTAGTGATTAAGTAGTGAAGATATTGTGATTGGTAGTGATTAAGTAGTGAAGATATTGTGATTGGTAGTGATTAAGTAGTGAAGATATTGTGATGGGTAGTGATTAAGTAGTGAAGATATTGTGATGGGTAGTGATTAAGTAGTGAAGATATTGTGATGGGTAGTGATTAAGTAGTGAAGATATTGTGATGGGTAGTGATTAAGTAGTGAAGATATTGTGATGGGTAGTGATTAAGTAGTGAAGATATTGTGATGGGTAGTGATGATACGAGGAATGCACCAATCAGCTGCCCCGTAGCATAGAAGGGCAGGCAGGGGGCGTGGCTCCCTGACTGCATTTTGACCCTAATAACAAAAATAGACTACAGTACATATACCTATCTATAGATGAGGCGCTGATTTCAGAAAGTCAATAAGCGCCATCAATTAAAAAACTAAGAAAATGGCTTCAAAAAGTTTCAATGTTCAAAAAGTCACATCTTAGAACATAAGAACATTAGAAAATAAGGACCCATGAACCTATCCAGCCCCTCTTTAAAGCTCCCTAATGACTCCCCACTAACTACCTGTCTACTGAGTCCATGCCAGTCATTCACCACCCTATTTGTGAACCAGTTTCTCCCTATTTCCTTTCTAAATCTACGCTTTTCCAGCTTGAATCCGTGACTTCTTGTTCTACCCTGGTTAAAAGCCGGGAGAACTTTTCCTCTTTTGAACCTTGACACATTTTGAAGCGATTTTCAATAGTTGTTTTCTGAAATAAGCGCTTCCTATATCTTATCGGTATCCCTAGGTCTCCTATCTGCCGTCTCCGTCACCTGGGATTGCTTTGGTTTCCTGTCCCGCGCTGAGTCGGAGAGCAGGTAGCACAGCACGTACAGCAGGAACAGAATGCTGACGCCGTACAGGTAGGTGAAGAACGCCTGCAAACATAGTAAATAGTGAGTAGTGTATTTGTGATAGCATTTTGTAGGTAATAGTTTGCCTGGAAATATGTGTCAATAGTGAGTTTATTGGTGATATTATCTTATAGGTGGGTGAAGAAAACCTGAGAGAGAGAGAGAGAGAGAGAGAGAGAGAGAGAGAGAGAGAGAGAGAGAGAGAGAGAGAGAGAGAGAGAGAGAGAGAGAGAGAGAGAGAGAGAGAGAGAAAACAGGTGAGTTTCTTTGTGATAATCTATGTCATGTATTTAATGTCATGTCTTTGTAATATATTGTTAATCTAATGACTTTCTGATAGTATTTAACAAGTGACTCCATACAGGTAGTTAGGTGAAGCCAGCAGCCTGCATAGGAGAGTGCATTTGATGTATTTCTTAGTAACATTATTTTATAGGTATACAGTCAAACCTCTCTATAACGAACAATCGGCTTTAACGGACCACTCCTTCCACCCCCTTTAGTCCGTTATATCGAGGTTTGACTGTACTTTGATTTAGAGATTTATAGCTTAGATAATTTTAGATGATTGGCTGCCTTAATATATGAGACTTGAGTTAGTTTCTTTCTGATATCATTCTATAATTAAGATAAATTGCCTTAAAAGATCAGTCAAAAGTTAAGTTTATGAAAGAAAATACACACACACACACACACACACACACCCACACACACACACCTACACCCTCCCACACACCCACCCACATACCCACCCACACACCTACACCCACACACATACCCACACACACACACCCACACCCACCCACATACCCACACCCACACACCCACACCCACACACACCTACACCCACCCACACATACCCACACCCACCCCCGCACACTCATATCCACACCCACACCCACACACCTACAGCCACACACATACCCACACACACACACACACACCCACACACACACACACCCACCCACCCACATACCCACACCCACACACACACCCACACCCACCCACCCACACACACAAACACGTACCTCATAGTAGTAGAGCGGGACATTGTGGGTGAGAACCTCAGATAGCACGAACCCTAAGCAGACCACGACCAATAGGGTGGCGTAGAGGAGCGATAGGGTGATGAAGGTGGAGGTCCTGAGGGAGAGGGAGGAGAGACAGGGTGATTAGTTAAGGTGTTAGTTAAGGCATTAGGTGCTTAGTTCGGGTGACAGATGATACAGGGAGGGGTTTTTGGAGGTTAGGATAGGTTAGGATAGGTTAGGATAGGATAGGATAGGTTAGGTTAGGATAGGATAGGTTAGGTTAGGTTAGGTTAGGTTAGGTTAGGATAGGTTAGGTTAGGTTAGGTTAGGATAGGTTAGGATAGGATAGGATAGGTTCTGAAATATAACTTTTTAAACATAGATGAAGGTGGAGTTTTTCTTATGGGGGGGGGGGAGACATAGGGTGATTAGTTAAGGTGTTAGTTAAGGCATGAGGTGGTAGTTTGTGAAGGAATAGAGTAAACAGTGTGGGTTTTTTTTTTTTTTTTTTTTTTAAACCTGTATTTTGGTATTTTTTGGAGGTTAGGTTAGGTTAGTTTAGTTTCTGAATGTAACTTTTTTAGAACATGGGGGGGGGGGGGGGGGGGCACATATTAGGGTGGTTTGCTAGGGTGACGGGAGAAGGGTGAAACAGGGTATTTTTAGGGAGGTTTTGTTTACATTGCTTTGGTTAGATTTTGTGTTGTGGCGATTGTGGATAAGGGATTGTGGCTAGTTTTTTAAGGTGGAGGGAAGGGAGAGAGGGAGGGAAGGAGAGAGGGAAGGAAGGAAGGAGAGAGGGAAGGAAGGAGAGAGAGAGAGAGAGAGAGAGAGAGAGAGAGAGAGAGAGAGAGAGAGAGAGAGAGAGAGAGAGAGAGAGAGAGAGAGAGAGAGAGAGAGAGAGAGAGAGAGAGAGAGCTAGTTAAGGCATTAGTTAAGGTAATAGGTAGTTAGTTTGTGAAGGAATAGAGTGAAACAGTGTATTTTTTTCGTGTGTAGCCTAAGTTGGTTCTGAAATTTAGCTTTGTTGTTGTTGTTGGAGGAGAGAATAAGGGTGTTTAGGGTGAAGAAATAGGGTGAAACAGGGTGATATATTTGTGTTTATGTAGCCTAAGTAGGTTTTGTTTGTGGGTGAAGGGTTAAACAGGGTGATTAGGGTGACTAAATAGGGTGAAACAGGGAATTTTGGAGATTAGGTTAGGTTAGGTTAGGTTCGGAAATGTAACTTTTTTAGAACATAGACGGCAGGGTGGTTAGTTAAGGCATTAGGTAGTTAGTAGTATAGTAGTAGTTAGTAGTTAGTGGTAGTTATTTTTGGGGTATGTGTAAGTTAGTTTGGCTCTGAAATTTAGCTTTGTTGTTGTTGGAGGAGAGAAATAAGGGTGTTTAGGGCGATGAAATAGGGTGAAATAGGGTGAAACAGGGTATTTTGGAGGTTAGGTTCGGAAATGTAACTTTTTTAGAACATAGACGACAGGGTGGTTAGTTAAGGCATTAGTTAAGGCACTAGTTAAGGAATTAGGTGGTTAGTTTGTGAAAGAATAGAGTAAAACAGTTATTTTCGTATATGTGTGTGTTGGTGGTTAGCTCCTGAAATGTAACTTTTTTTGAACATATAAATAGGGTGATTAGCTTTTATCCTAGATCCAGGGGCCATAGAGAGATATAGGGTGGTTAGGTAGGGTGAAGGGAGAAGGGAAATAAGGGTGGTTAGGGTGTGTGAATAGGGAGAAACAGGAAATTTTGGAGGTTAGGTTAGTTAGCTTCTGAAATATAGTAGAGTAGGGAGAGAGAGAGAAATAAGGGTGTTTAGGGTGAAGAAATAGGGTGAAACAGGGTGATATATTTGTGTTTATGTAGTGTAAGTAGGTTTTGTTTGTGGGTGAAGGGTTAAACAGGGTGATTAGGGTGACTAAATAGGGAGAAACAGGGATTTTTTGGGGTATATGTAGGTTAGTTTGGCTCTGAAATTTAGCTTTTTTGTTGGGAGAAAGAAATAAGGGTGGTTATGGCGAAAAAATTGGGTGAAACAGGGTGATTAGGGTGACTGGAAAGGGTGCAACAGGGTGAATTGGTGGTTTGTGTACGCTGGTTTAGCTTCTAAGATTTGTTGAAGAATTTAAGAACTGAAATCAAGTTGGCTTGGTTACGAGATTAAGGTTTGTTTTGATTCTGAATATAGGTGATTTGTAGTTCGTTGTAGAGAGAGAGAGAGAGAGAGAGAGAGAGAGAGAGAGAGAGAGAGAGAGAGAGAGAGAGAGAGAGAGAGAGAGAGAGAGAGAGATCAACAGACAGATAGACAGAAAGACAGATAGATAAAGAGAAAAACAAGAATAACACACACACACACACACACACAAAAAAAAAAAGGATTTAGGTCAGGTCAGACGTGTAGTGGTGTATAAACCTGGGTCAATTTTTCGTTAAGGTCATTGTTTCTTGACCTTTTCACCACCACGCCCCCTTTAATAGTTGGTCCTTGCCCCCCTCCCCCCCCTTCACTTCTTCAAGCAAAATATTTCAAAATAATCCTGAATCAGAAATAAATACTGAACAAATGGGTGTTTGTAGCCCTTATCGTGCATATATAACCTGTACTTCCTTCACTCCCATGCCTTGCCCTCACCACACAGGTACCAGCACCTCTGTAACTACCTGTACCGCTGTCTCCTGTACCTGCCCGGCCCTCTGTACCCTCTGTAGCACTGTTACTGTTAGGCTTCTGTAATGTAGGCCTTGCACGCGGCGCCTCAAACGTAACAGCTGACCGATGTAAACAAACCGATGTAAACAAAGACACGTGTTAACCCCTTCACGCCCAGCAGATCTTTCCTTGGCTATATAAAATCGTCCGTTGTCAGCCATAAAATTACGATATATAACTAAATATACCAAATGAGTTAGTGGACAAGGATACTAAACAGGTCATATCTATATAATATTGCTTATAGTCACTACAAATCATCTAATGGTCAATGGAAATTACGTTCTGGGCCTCAAGGGGTTAACCTGTTAGACATTGGTGTTACAGCAAAACATTAACCCCTTGAGACCCAGAACGTAATTGCCATTGTAATTTGTGTACCATTAGATGATTTTTAGTGACTATAAGCAATGTTTTATAGCTATGACCTGTTTAGTATCCTTGGCGATTAACTACTGTGGTATATTCAGTTACTTTTCGTAATTTTATGGCTCGACAACAGACCATTTTTTCTAGCCAAGGAAAGATCTGGGCGTGAAGGGGTTAAAACGGTGATATAATTACTTGTTCAGAGTATTAGCAGCTTAGAATGTCTATTACAACCTTTGTCTTATGAGTTAGTGAGAGTATTCACAGTTTACCAAGACTTTTTTTACCATTTCCTCACCAAGATCCTTAAAAAAACTGAATTTCTTCGATAATTTTTTTTCGGGATACAGTAAAATATTAAAACTGATATAATTATTTGTTAAGATAGTAAAATAAGCCATGAGAATGTTTATTACAACTATTCCTTATGATTTAGTGATATTAATAACGTTTTTACCAACATTTCATTAGCAAGATCCTTAAAAAACTGAATTTCTTCGATATAATTTTTTGGAATACAGTAAAATATTAAAACTGATATAATTGTTGGTTAAGATAGTCAAATAGCCATGAGAATGTCTACTACAACATTTCCTATACTATGTCAGTGAGATGATTGAGTTTTACCGAGATTTCATTTGTAAATTCATTAAAAAAACCTGGATTTCTTCAACTGAACTTTCGTAATTTCTATCAAAAATTTCTTATATGTCCAAAAATTTTCCCTATCTAAGTAAACTGCCTATGAAAATCGAAGTGATGGTTTGATATTAAGCTGGAAAAACGTAATTTAATAAAGAAATAGGGAAAAACTGGTTCACAAATAGGGTGGTGAATGATTGGCATGGACTCAGTAGACAGGTAGTTAGTGTGGAGTCAATAGGGAGCTTAAAAAGGAGGCTGGACAGTGTTATGGATGGGGATGAAAGGTGGATGTAGGTAGTGTGTGTGTGTGTGTGTGTGTGTGTGTGTGTGTGTGTGTGTGTGTGTGTGTGTGTGTGTGTGTGTGTGTGTGTGTGTGTGTGTGTGTGTGTGTGTGTGTGTGTGTGTGTGTTATAGCATATACATACATGATAAAATACACATCGAAATATCATTACAGTAGTAGTAGTAGTAGTAGTAGTAGTAGTAGTAGTAGTAGTAGTAGTAGTAGTAGTAGTAGTAGCACGAGTAATAACAATAATAATAATAATAATAATAATAATAGTAATAATAATAATAATAATACATTGTAATAATAGTAATAATAATAAAAGACTCACCATATATTCTCTCTCTCTCTCTCTCTCTCTCTCTCTCTCTCTCTCTCTCTCTCTCTCTCTCTCACACACACACACACACACACACACACACACACCACACACACACACACACACACACACACACACACCCCACCACACACACACACACACACACACATGCAATATTTAATAGGCATTCCATTTTTCTTACATGAAACTGAAAAATTCGAGCAAAGCAAAAATAATAATAATAATAATAATAATAATAATAATAATAATAATAAAAAAATAACAGCCATTAGCAATCCACCAATGACAAGACAGCACAGTAATTAAGGTAGTTAAGGGTAGTTTAGACAGCCAATTAGCGTTCAGGGATTGTTTTAAAAGAGAGAGGAGAGAGAGAGAGGAGCGAGAGAGAGAGAGGGGAGAGAGAGAGAGAGGGGAGAGAGAGAGAGAGAGAGAGTGAGAGAGAGAGAGAGAGAGAGAGAGAGAGAGAGAGGAGGAGAGAGAGAGAGAGAGAGAGAGAGAGAGAGAGAATTTTACCAAGTTTATTTACATAGGAGAGAGAGAGAGAGGAGAGAGAGTAGAGAGAGAGAGAGAGAGAGAGAGAGAGAAGAGAGAGAGAGAGAGAGAGAGAGAGAGAGAGAGAGAGAGAGAGAGGAATTTCCTACCAAGTTTTATTTGACCATAGGAAGAATTGAGAGCTAGAGAGAGAGAGAGAGAGAGAGAGAGAGAAGAAGGAGAGAGAGAGGAGATACATGAATGGGAGTTTGTCGTTTTAATTTTTTTAATTTTTTATCTTCCCCTTTTTTCCCCCCCAAAAATTTTTTTTTTTT
>JACEEZ010015200.1:0-11143 GCA_016584305.1 Chionoecetes opilio
GGGGGAACCCATGGGACTTTGGATAGAAATTGCCATGTGCTGTTTTACAGCAAAATATTTTTTTCAATGATATATATTTTTGTTGTACGTACAAAAGCCACACTACTATAAAAAAAGTTGAATGGGGATGTTACTTGTTTATAAAAACCCAAGGAATTACCAAAGTTTAATGGGCATTATGATTATAAAACAAAAATTTATTCTCTTGTTCAACGGCAAAGTATTTTTACTACAACAAAAAAATTATATAACATTTTTATTTAAAACCAATGTATAGTGTATAGTGGAATTAGCATTAAAAAAAAGTATAGATAATATAAAATTACCCAAATAGTACAAATTCCTATCATGTTTTATATCCAGAGTTAGCTAAAAGAAAGTACCTTGTAACTGCATATAATAAACAAATTCCACTTTAATTTAATTGGTTAGACTCAACAACAAAATTTTAAAGCATCTCATGATCATGAGGAGGAGTGTTTTTATTCATGGACTTCAAAAGGAAAGCAAGTTTTGCTGCCTTCTCTGTCCCGAGCGGTGCCTCGTTTTGAGTGTGCTGTTTTTATGCATTATAATAATATTTTAAATATGCATTTTTAATTCACTTATTCTATCTCTTTTTAGTTATAAATATGCTAAACAATATCCTGTAGTAGTTAGATTTCATGTAGAACATCAAATTAATACAAAAATAAAAATCTATTTAAATCAATAATCGTTTTTTTTTATTTAAAAAAAAAAAAATAAAATAAACAACCCTGCTTGTGATTAATCCTCCAGTGCATCTCGCCCCTCTTAAGTTATAGTAATTGCGTATTAATGCAGTAAAATGCCTCCTTCTTCACGACATAGTGTTGTGGATGCTGCCCACGATATCTGTGTTTGTGGGAGGCCGCAGTATCTTTCTTATTCCTCATGAATCTTGACTTAGTTTGCATGTGGGAGAGCGAGGCTCAGCGAGCCCCCATATTTCTGTGGCAGAGCTGAATCAGACTGAGAAAATGTTCGTATTCAAGCCCTGCGATAGGGCTTCTAAAAGACTCTCTTTTGTGTGATATGACATATATACCCAATATATTTACATTTTTTATTGCAATTGTAATATCACTCAAAGGATATATTTAAGTATTTGATTATACTATAGCAAAAAAACACACTTTTGCCGCTCTAGCCACGAACATCAACGGAGATTGGACGGTAAAGTATGCTTGACGAGGATGCGGACAAGATTTCAGATTCGCTGCAGGATTTAATTATTTATGGGCCTCCTACTTCCATATATAGCTGTATACATGCCCCTCAAAGTATCATAACTACGCCTAACTGCAAACAGTATTATTTTGCATATGATCTTCATGTTATGAATAAATGAATGAGATAAAGAATTTATGGAAAACATAAAACATTTACGGGGTCATGTCAGATAAGAATGTTGCATGCGCCCTTTTGATTCACCAGGACCTTGAAGGCTCCACCCACACCCAAAAGAGTTTTTACTTTACTTTACTTTTTACTTTACTTTTTGAGATGCGAGAAGGACTCATATCCAACGGTAGTGCACTCAGAGTAAAAAAAAAGTGGAGGAGCTACAAAGTGTATAATTTTAAATCTTTCCTGACCGAACACAAAATACGCCTTATGCCTATAGCGCCTGTAGGCAGTGACCTCCAGGGCTCAGATGGTAGGCCCTTGGAAGGGTCACTTGAGGGCTGTGATGGTTGGTCCTCGCCCATGGTGGCGCAGGCAGAATTTTATAGGACGCCTGTGATTAGAGGCTCATGCCGCCCCCTGTATCCTCCGATGCACTCGCAGTCGAAGGTAGAGTTAAGGGGCCCAGCATGGGGGTGATCTTAGGCCACTCAACGGTGCAGAAATATTTTTAAGTGGATTTATGGGTCTCACTCGAGATCGAACTCGAGTCTTCGAGAACGCCACTCGGTGACGCTAACCACTCTGTTTATCGCCTCCCTTAAACTGCATCTCTTGGTTTTCACTCGGCATTTTCATGCCCTCACAACCTCTTGTGTGAACATGTATACAGAAAGTCGCAAAAAATAATGGTATCTTTCGGCATATTAGAGTTATAACTGCATCTCTTTGCTTACACTCGGCATATCCTCAGTCGCATAAAGTCCTGTTTTTGTCCTTTTGACCTTTTCCTGCAGGCTCAGGCTCTTTTATTTCATTCCCTTCCTGCTGAAGACACCCTTGCGTGAGGGAGCTGACATCTTGAAATACAGTACTGTATAATGTAATCCCAAAACACGTACAAATAGGGGGCAAAGTAAAAGAAAAGGGTTTGGGTACCAGGCGCGTAGCCTGAGCCGTGTTTTTGTCGTCCAAGCACCGTCTTGGATACGAAGACTGTTTTTTGTCGCAATTGAAAAAGGATTGGTTTCTGCGACCAAAAACCCACAACAAGCTTGGTAGGAGCCGAAATAACAATAATGCAAAACATTGCAAACAATATCACAAAGTACAGGGAGGTCCCGTTATACGAGCATTCGGAATACGAGAACCCGATGATACGAGATGTGTAAATTAGGGTCTATTTTCAATATACGAGATAGAAAATCCAATGATAAGACATTCAAATAGGGTGAGTTTAAATTATCAAGTTCAAAATGCGCGCCCTACCACTCCCAAAAGGGCCCGGACAAAGGGGATTTGGTTGACCCCAGTGAGGTCACCCCTAGCAAGCCGTGACCTGAAGGGTAATAAAGCCATATGGCGTCGGCATGACATTTAGGGTAATTAGTAGGTGTGCGGCCCCAACACCTTGGGACCGCCCGTCAGGTCAACCCCTAGCAAGGCGTGACCTGAAGGGTAATTAAACA
The DNA here is from genome assembly GCA_016584305.1 of Chionoecetes opilio. NCBI lineage: Eukaryota > Metazoa > Arthropoda > Malacostraca > Decapoda > Majidae > Chionoecetes > Chionoecetes opilio. The sequence goes on from JACEEZ010015200.1 coordinate 2,838, forward strand.
TATGGCCTGGCCTGACCTTTAGGGGTAATTAACAGGTGGTGCAGCCCCAACCTTGGGACCCCCTACAATACCTTCTCTTGTATCACGCGGTGTCCCCTACATTACAACGTCTTTTTTGCTTGTTATGCATGTTTTATGTTTAATTAATGTGGCAGTTATGTTTTTTTGTGTGCTATTTTCTCTTTCAGAATGCTTTTTCTAAAGAATAGGTAGTAGTGTGGGTAATATAGACGCTGTGTGTTTGTTGTGTTTAGCTATAGTTTATTTTAGCTTGTAAAACATGTCTTCTTTTTTTAATTGATGGGGTCCTGGAAAACCCAAAACCCATATTTTACCATTAGTTGTGTGTTTCGTTATACGAGATTTCGCTTTACGATTGCCAGGTGGAACCTAATGCTCGATCTTCGGGCCTCCTGTAGTATAACCACTTTTTCAGAAATGTTATTGATTGGGTTCGTAATCGTAATTTTTTGTTAAAAAATTTTTGTTTTTTACCCATATCAGGAGGGCTTTTGCATAATCGGATAGAAAAATTTCGGCAAGGCCAGAGCCCCTATCTGCCGAGTTTAAGGGGTTTTTCAGTGTATTTTCCCAAAGGACTACAGGAGGATCGCTGCTTATCCTCGGGTAGGAAAAAAAGAAGGTAGGAGGCCCCCAGAAAAGCCCCCCAACGTAGGGGAGGGCCCACGTAATGGACAGCACGCCCCTGTACTACGCCCTCGGCCAGGATGGAGAAAGGGGGCAGGGCACCAAACCCCTGGCCACCCCGCCAGGGGGCATCTCCCACTTGGAAAGGCTGCGCTGCCTCAGAAAACGGAAGGGAAGGAGCACGTCCCCAGGCACAAGCCCAATGTGAGCCCCCCTCGCCCTCTTTCACTCTAAAGGGTTTGCCCCCCCCCCCACTCCAAAAAGGGGCCCCAACCCCGGGGGACGCCATTGGTGTCCTGGGACCCAGAATTCATAAGGGGGCCCAACCCAACCCAAAGTGAGGCTGGGATGCCCCTGGACTCGGGAAGGGGGGTAAACACGTATACAAAAAAAACGTGGAAAAAACCCAGCCACTGGGGGTATGGGGGACCATGGAGGCAATGGTATTTGCCGAGACGCAGGGTCGTGGGTGTGAGAGCCCCCAGGAGAAACTGTCCACCCCAAAACACAAGAGGGTGAACACATCATTGCCCCGTAAACCCCCCGGGAGTGTCACCCTGGAAGAGAGGGGGAGAAAACGAAACCAGGGGTGCGAGGCGACGTACTCTCCTAGGGGAACGACGGACCCCGGAAGAGATGACGTCCTGGAGCGGGGGGACGTACTCCAGGGGCGAGGCGACACTACCATTTGGGGCACGGAGACGACCCCTGAGGTGTAAAGAAAAACCCTGTGCGTCCTCTCCATGGGGGGAGGCGACGCCTCTTGAAAAGGGCAACGCTCTAAACGGGCGGGGACACCTGTGCTGGAATGGAGGCAAAAGACCCCGGGACGAGGCACGGAGAGGGGGCAACATGAGTGTATCAGGCCTGTAAAACAAAAAAAAATGATAGATCCCCCCAAGAAAGAAAAGTTCAAAGCAGTTGGTTGAGGGGGGATACAATGAGGCAAGGGCAAAGATCAGGGAACCCATAGTGTGTGCCATTAAATTTGGGGCCACATGCACCCGGGAACATTCGTTTGGCTACTTAAAACAAAATTTTTGGAAAGGGTTTTGAGGGAGTACGGGGAGCCCGTAACGAGCATTGGTATACGAGAATCCCGATGAACGAGATGTGTAAATAGGGTCTATTTTCAATGTACGAAAAAAAAACCCAATGATACGACTTTAAAATTGGGGTGAGTAAAATGTCAAGTTAAAAATGCGTGCCCAAACCCCACCCCCAGGCGGACAAAGGGGGTTTTGGGTTGACCCCATGAGGTCCCCCAGAAAACCCGTGATTAAAGGGGGTAATTAAGCATATGGCGGGGCCCCCCTGACTTTTAGGGGTAATTAGAGGGTGCCCCCCCCAACCCTTTGGGGACCGAAGTCAGGTCACCCCTAGCAAGGCGTGCCCGGGGAAGGGGTAATAAACATATGGCCGGCCTTACCTTTAGGGGTTTAGCAGGGGTGGGGCCCCCCAATTTGGGACCGCTACACTACCTTTCCCTTTTGTATCAGGGGCCCATCCCCTACATTCGTTTTTTTGTTGTTTGCTTTTTTATTTTTATTAATGTCCCGTAGGGTGCCCAAGATCATAGGGGGAAAAAAATGAAACATTTTTTTTTTCCTTGCTGTGTTTATTCGTTCAACACTGCATAAGAAGATTTCCCTGTGAATTATATAAATTCGGAGAATTTTTTGGGGGTCGCGACAACTAAAACAATTTTTAAAACCTTAAAAAAAAAAAGAAAAAAAAAAACACCCCATTTTTTAGAAAGAAATTTAAATAAGGAACCAAAACAGACATTTTTCATTTTTTTCCATTCAGAAAGCCTTCTTTTGAAGGTCCTCCCCTTCTTTTCCCCCGCCCCACAAGTTTCCCCGATGGTGGTGGACAAAAAAAAAAAACTGGAGGAAAAAAAGGTTTTCTTTTTTTTTTTTTATTTTTTAAAGGTTAAAACCCCCCCCAATCTTAAAATTTTAAAATTTTATTTAATGGTCGCCCCTCCCCCCACAATGCCGGGCCCTTTGCCCGGAAGCCTCGTCCTCGTCGAGTTTCTGAAAGAAGGAAGGTCTTCGAAGTGACGAAGGCGAGAGGGGGGAAAGAATGTATTTTTTTTCCCTCCAATCGCTTGAGTTTCCCTTTTTCGAGGCGGGGTTGTCCCAAAGCCTTGACCCTCTGCTTCTTTCCCCAATCAATCCTTGGTCAAAAGGCCAGTCCCGCGTTTTCCTCGGAAAAAGTACCCAGGTTTGGGTTGCAGGGTTGTTTCCTGCCTTGGCAACGGGGTTTTTCAGGGTATGTCTTAGGGGTCCGAGGAAAAGCACGTCTTCAACGGGGCTTTCCAAAAAGATCGGGGGCCCATGCATTTCTTGCGTACACCAGTGCAACGAAAAGGGCCCCCTGTTCCAATCCGGCCTTTTCTTGACCATCAGCGCAGGGGATTTCAGCACTGAAGTTGAGCAGTAGATGGCCTTGGGCCCTCCACGGGCTTGTGGAGAGCTCCAGGACGGCGGAATGGTTTTGGGGGGCCTCACCACCGAGGAAAGGTAGGAGAGAGGAGAAGTTTTCAAACCCTCCCTGGGATGGTTTTTTGACATCAGAGCCTCCTTCGGAAGCCAATGCGCATCCTTCAGTTGTTGCAGTGTCTTTGGGGGGCGAAAAACTCTACGAGGTCCTCCGATGTTTTTCCCCCGTCTCTCCTCGAGGAAACCCGAAGGACCATCGATCCGGAGTCGTTTGAAAATTCCAATGTCAGGACCAGGGAAGAGCCGAGGCCCCGGGTTCGAAGACAAACCTTTAGGATCACCCGGGGACATGATGGCGGCCCCGGCCAACCAAAGCAAGCTCATCCGAGTTCTTGCTCAAACCGAATCAACACCTTTCACCGCCAGTTCCAAGCCGGGGTGTCGAAAAAAAGAAGGCGTATTTGTCCCTGACGCCCGCTTCGTCCCCCTCCTTTAAAAACCACTGCAGCCCCCTTTCTGCCCCGTCGAAACCAACTTGCCGGGACCCAAGAAGGAACTCGGCGCATCTTCCCCCGTGGGAGGACGGGGATCGGTCCCCGTATCGCCAGAGAGGGAGGGAGGAGTTTTCCGTCCCCAAGCAGGGCAAACCTCTCAGGTATCTCCTAGTTCCCCAGTTCCAGATTTCTCAGGGCCTTTCTTCTCCCCGCATTCGTGCTCAATGGACCGGCTTTCGAGACCCCCATACTCCCCAAGTCCATTCCAAGAAATTGAGCGGAGTTTCGAACGTTGACGTTGTTGCGCACCGCAAATTTTCTCGATCCCAAGTTGAAAGGGTTAAAATCCTTTTACCCAGATGTGGCGACTGTTTTGGTTTTTTTCCTCTGGCTTCGGGATCCACGAGCCCCTTGATGAAAGTCGTCCACCAGGACTGCTCTGTTTCTCTGCTTTGGCTTGGGATTTCCCCCCTTTTAGTCAGCCTAGCCCGCGTGTTTTCCGTTCCCGGAGCTGCTTTTAGTCGAGTCCGCGCCGACCTGCTTTCACCTTCTTCGCTGTCACGAGGTCAATTCCCCTGGGTTTATTCCCCTGTTTCTCTCTGACTCCGAAAGGAACCCTTGCCCTCGTCCCCAGCTGCCCGTTGGGGAGGGAGTGTGCGAGGTCGAAAATTTTTTTGGTCTCCCTTTTAAAATCTCCCCATCCATAGATGTTTTCGGCTGTCTTTTTTTTTATTTTTTGAGGTCTTGTATGCCTTTACCCTTGACAGTTCGTGCCGGCGGTATTACTGTAGTTTTCGAATCCCAGCGCCGCCCAAAAGGGGAGAACCTCCTCCACCACTGCCTTCCTGCTCCCCCTCGCCGTCTTCCCCCTCTCCCCCGGTGGTGGTGGGGGGGGCGGGGGAGGACCTGCCCTTTTGATGGTAGCCGGGCTCCCGGGATTTTATCGTTGGAGCCTTGTCGACAGCCAAAAATTACTAGCGGCTCTTGTTGCCATGTTGATAACCTGGGGGAAAAAAATGGGAAAATTTTGAAAAAACCCGAAAATTTGAGTCACTCACCTAAAAAAGTTCACTTTGTCGGGACCCCCAAAATTATCAATTCGCCCAAAAAATTTAAGCAATACGTTTTACTATGAAGAACTGGAAAAAACACACGAGCAGCAACCCTTTTAAAATTTTTCATTTTGGGGCACCCTAATGTGCAGTTTTTGTTTTTTTGTGTGCTATTTTTTCTTTCAGAAGCTTTTTTTCAGAATAGGTAGTTATTGTGGGTAATATAGAGCTTTTTGTGGGTTTTTTGTGTTTTCTATAGTTTTTTTTAGCTTTAAAAAAATATACAGGGGGCCCGTTATACAGCATTCGGTATACGAGAATCCCATGATACGGATGTTAAATTTGGGTCTATTTTAATATGCGAGATCGAAAATCCAAAGATACGAATTTCAAAATGGGGTAGTAAAATTATCAAGTTCGAAATGCGCGCCCCACACTCCCACCGAACAAAGGGGGGTTTTGGGTTTACCCGTAGGGCCCCCTACAACCCCTGACCTGAAGGGTAATTTTAAAATTGGTGTGGCCCCACATTTAGGGGGAATTAGAGGGTGCGGCCCCCCCTTGGGACCCCATCAGGTCACCCCCAGCAAGGGGTACCTGAAGGGTAAATTTAAAATATGGGGCGGCCTGACCTTTAGGGGTATTAGAGGTGTGAGGCCCAACCTTTGGAACCCCTACAATACCCTTTTCTTGTATCACGCGGCGTCCCCTACAGTACGTCTTTTTGCTTGTTATTGTTTTTTTTTGTTAAATTAATGTTCATTATGTTATTTTGTGTGCTATTTTCTCTTTTAAATGCTTTTTCTACAGAATAGGTAGTACAGTGGGGGGTAATATAACGCTGTGGTTTGTTATGTTTGTATAGTTTTTTTTTAGCTTTAAAAAATTTTTTTTTTTTTTTTTTTTTTTAATTGATGGGGTCGGAACCAAAAACCCATATTTTACCATTAGTTATGTGTTTGCATACGAGATTTTGCTTACGAGTAGCCAGTGGAACCCAACTGCTGTTCTTTGGGACCTCCCTGTGTTAATATTAAAATATAATATATATATTTTTTTTAATTGATGGGGTCCGGGAAACCCAAAACCCAATTTACCCTTAGTTTGTGTTTCGTTATACGAGATTTCGCTTTTTCAGTATGCCAGGTGGAACCTAAGCTCGTACTTCGGGGCCCCTGTAGTTGCATTTATCGTTACATCTGTCATGTAATTAAAATTAATGTTAATTAAATGAGGCATGTCCCATGGAATCAGTTGCAAGTAGTCGGTGTGATGAGCACACCCTGTGGTCTCTAGAAATTTAAATTTCCCAAAAACTAAACGCTGCATTTCGGATGGTCTTATCATTCAGCAGGGATGGGGCGCAATCCAGACTTGAGCCAGGAGACTATCACCCGTATTCACACGTTGTACAAGGCTCATTATAGCACAAAACAAATTAAGGATACAACAGGAGCGTTTTCACGGAGTGTCAGGCGGTGGGTGAAATAGTGTCGCGAGTGTCCTGACAAACTGTTTTTTTTTTTTTTTTTTTTTTTTTTTTTCCCGTTGAAGCCTATGGCACCTGTAGGCTATTTGTTTTTTTTCCTTAGGTTGATTTTATTTTTCTGTTTTTAAAAAGTTATGAGCCTGTTGCAGATGATGTGAAAATTATGAAGAAGGTTAAAAAGGAGGGGGTTTTGGGCAGACTCCTCAGGAAGATTTGGATAGAATACATGAATGGAGTTTAAAATAGAAAATGCAATTTAATGCAAAAAGTGCCAGATACCACAGCCTTCGTTTTCCCGGATATCGGATTTGCCGGACAAAATCCGAGGTCCGGGGCTTATGTCAGAGTCCCGGACAAATGCCTGGTCCAGTCTGTCAATTAGAGAGAACTGCAACTCCGAAATGCCAGTGGTCGCTGGCAGTTTTAACTCACAATTTGGTGAAAAGTTGGTCAACTTGAAAGAAAATATGGGCTTTTTTCCACTGCACTTAAAACACAAAAGTATAATTTTAAGAACGGGTTTTCTTCTATTGTATATTGTATAGAAGCCTGAGTCTGTAAAACATGCATTTTAACCAAAAAACCAAGTAGGTTTTAGTTGAGGAGGCGAAAATAAATGGTACTCTATGATATTATAGGTCAAAACGTATGTTTAGAAGTTATCTATACCTAGGCAGTCCCTATTTTCCTGTTATTATTGTGTATCAATCAGATAGAAAGCCTGGAAGTGCAATGAGTCGACGCGTGAAGTGGCAATGTTTTGATTCAATCTCCCCGCCACCACTCCCCGCCGCGGCGTGTCGCCTCCACAATTATAACCTACATTGTCGCAGCAAAAAAGCCGTTTTCGGCATTCTTTATTCTTCGTTTTTCCAAGGCATTGCTTATTGTATTTTGACAAGCGTTTGCCAGACGCAGCAGTACTGTCTTAGAAAACAGTGTGAACATCACCCAAATTTTACATGCCACAATATACATGTAAAAAATATATTAAGCTTTGCTACTCGAGGCGAGTAATTTGCTTTAAATTGCTATTATAGAACGTTCCATCGTAATGAATGTCATCCATATAATTAGTAGAAAAAACAGAAGAACTATATTTTTTGGTATTCAGATGCGGTGCATCAATGTTTATCGCGAAATTAATTTATGAAAAATATTAGTCGCGGAGCCAAAACACGTAGACCAACCTTTGATTTTAAAACTGCCAGCGACCATGGCATTTCTCGAGTTTCAGTTCTCTTAATTGACAAAGTTGTCCGGCGGTCGAGCGTCTCCGTCACACTGTCAGTGTCTGTCTCCGCCAGGGGGCAGCTGTCAGCAGTGTATTGTTTCATTGGGCCACGACACTCACGGTCAACCTGCCCCCGCCCGTCAGTCCCCGACCCCACTGCCCCCGGTGCAGGAACGTCTCTGAGACTATTGAAAGATCTGCTGCCTCCTGCCAGCTATCCACGGTTATTCTTTACATTTGGCACACACTCACGGTTCACCTGCACCACCTCCGTAGTCCCCCTGACCCCCACTGCCCCTATTAAAGGAACGTCTGAGACTATAACACTTTCTGCTGCCCCCTGCCAGGTGGCAGCATGCTCAGCAGTCTTATTGTTTACATTTGGGCACACGACACTCACGGTTCACCTGCACCGCCTCCGTTAGTGCCCTGACCCCGACTGCCCCCCGGGGCAGGAACGTCTCTGAGACTATTGAAAATTTTCTGCTGCCTCCGCCAGGTGGCAGCATGTCAGCGGTCGTATTGTTAACATTTGGGAACACAACACTCAGGTTCACCTGCACTGCCCCCTTTTGTCCCCTGACCCCCACTGCCCCTGGTGCAGGAACGTCTCTGTGACTATTGAACACTTTTTGCTGCAGTGTCCGCGCTTCCACACCCACCTTGTAGTGCTTACGCTCTCAACTCCTCGCCCTGAACGTCGCCACCTGTGACCCGCCCACCCTGCTGGCGGCGGCTGGCGTCCACCCCCCCAGCAACACGCTGTCATCTGCCTCACCTGTGCCTTCCTGAGGAAGACAGGTCAACTACAGCACCTGTGATAGCATCATAGGACATCACCGGGGTCATAGTGGGTTTCCCCAAGGGATCCTCGCAGCCCTAATAACAACAACAAAGTGACGTAAAATTCGCGGCGGGGGGGAAAGGGGGTTGGGGGAAAAA
>JACEEZ010015201.1:0-20805 GCA_016584305.1 Chionoecetes opilio
GGATCCTGCATGGGACTCGCGCGTGGTGCCCCTGAGAGTGGCGTCGTAGGGTGTGCATCGCGACGCGCCACCCGGCGTATGGTCCCAATGATTGATTAAGACTCATACGCACGTCTCTGTCGATATATATGTTTTTTTTTTACATCACAAAGGACTGGTCAAGGGCAAACATAAGTTTAAAAAAAATTCCAATAGATGCCATACCCTACAAAAAAAAAGTAAGAGACTTAACAAAAAGGGGGATGGGCATATTTAGTTTTGAGAGGTGTCTTGGCACTCCTCTCTTGGAAAAAAATAAGTCGTTCGCAGATGGAAAAAAATAGAAACAGGAGACAGGAAGATGTACATCCATCAATTGTTGATGATATATATATTCTTCTTCAGTTATTGCTTTACACACAAATGGAGATGTGTTACTGTTTCTAGGATCTACAGTTTATAACATAGTTTCGTTTGTGAATGTTTTCATAGTTATGTAAACGTTTAGTGGTTAATTGTCCATACAAACAAATAATTGCCATAATGTCTTATGTAAAGAAAAGGTACAAGCTCAAAAGGGAGTCTTGTAGGAAACAGGAGGAGTGTCCACTTGAGCATCAACCTGCATCGATTTTCTTATGATCATAATGATGTGATTCCTATACCAGCCACTCAAGTATATTAAAAGAAAAGTATATAAAGGTTAATTTGTTAATATTACTTAATTAAGATTGAAAGAGTAATTGTGTAAAAAAGCAAATCGTTGAGTAGAGCTGGAACGAATCTCTTTTGACGCTGTACGATTATAAGATTGAACGTATTTCATGCGATAAAATCCTGCAATGCCGTGTGTCATATGCTTCTCTTTTATGACAGGAGACCAAGTTAAGTGAAAAGAGGATTTCTTCCTGATATTAGTGAGGGTAGAATTAGAATACGTACTCTCGTGACAAACAATCTTTAATCTTTCATCTTCTCTCTCTCTCTCTCTCTCTTCTCTCTCTCTCTCTCTCTCTCCTCTCTCTCATCTCTCTTCTCTCTCTCTCTCTCTCTCTCTCTGCAGGAGGGGGGAGGACCTGCACCACTCCAGCGCAACACTCAACATAAAGTAAAGTGTTTGCATAGGTTGTCACAAGACCCGTTAATGATCCTCCATTCATGCAGCACACCTGTGAACAGACCCGCCTCGCCTTGCCCAGCCGCAGGCACAGGCGTCCACCGGGGTATATATATTGCCCCCGCGCCTTGTCCTGGCCACAACCACACCTCTGCGGCTGTCTCCTCACAGCTCCCTCAGCTGTACCGACACACACACCCAAAGTCAGTGTGAAATGTAAGTTACGAGAGGTCTTGTTGCAGCCTGTTTTGTTGTTGTCTATGAACTATACTGAGTGTACTATGGTGAATATGTCCCACAGTCCCATTGTGTGTGAGGTCATGCTTGTGTGTCCTTCTAAGATGCCTCATGTTTTCCCCTTATTAACTTTAATGACTCTGGACTTTCCAAAAGTTTGTGAGCATCTTGGTGTTCTATCAATATGGTGTTCATATCAAGTAAGAATTATGCTGGAATAACCATGTATTCATATTACCTCAAAAGCTGGCAAACCTTTCTTTATCAGTACCGTACAAGACATGATGACTTTAACCGAAGGGAAATATTCACACTGTACTCATGGTACTTAAGAAAAATAATTGTGGTGTGTGCAGCACCGTTGATTGAGTTAACTACATAATTCGATATTTTCTCTAAAATTTACACATAGGTTCTATGATCAATTCAATACCTAGGAAGATTATCGTATTTCTAGAATAAACAACAATATTTGAAAATTTAGGACCAACATTTTTATCTTGTGTTTAAGTTGTAAGAATTTTTTGTAGAATAACCATAGTTTTATATTTATCGATCATGAATTACACACAGCATTACGATATCTTTCCGTGTATGTCTTTCCACCCCATAGAGACGACATGTGGCACTCGGTGTAGCAGTGACGGTGGCGGTGGTGGTGGTGGTGGTGGGGGCGGGAGGCGAGATAGCCGAGCTTCCTGCGCCCGTGGCGGCCCAACGACAGGGAGGGAGTTTGCCGAGTTTCCCCACACCCGTGGCAGCCCAGCGACAGGCATTCCCTTGTAAGGTAAGTAAGGACCTTCCAACACGGGGCATTTTCTATCACCATTGTTACAAACCCGAGCCACAACTCCCTCCTGGGATGCGCCAAACGCCACATTTTAGACACCCCCAAAAAGGTACTGAACAAGAAAACCCCGTGAGCTTCATCCTCAGTTTGTTATCTGACATTGAAGCATACATCCATTATCATTTAACTTACACTACACCTACTATTTACTACTACAAAAGGTCAAACAACTTTTTTTCAAACTTTTTTTAAACAAAATTTTGGTACAAAAATAACCTCTTATATACGACTTAAATTTTTCTTCTCTTAAGGGACAAACAAAAAAGGGTTTAAATTATCTTGTTTTTTTAACAAAAAAGATCAATCTTGGTTCTTAACAAAAAAGATCATTTTTTGTTTTAATAAAAAAGATCAATATTGGTTTCTAATAAAAAAGGTCTTATCTTGGTTTCTTAAATAAAAAAGATCATATATTTTGGGTTTTTCAATAAAAAGATCATATATCTTGGTTTTTTTTTAACAAAAAAGATCATATATCTTGGTTTTCTTAATAAAAAAGATCATATATCTTGGTTTTCTTAAAAAAAAAGGTCATTAACTGTTTTCAAAAAAAAAGGGTCATAAAAGATATCTTGCAATACATGACATTGGGTTTTAAAGTTTCTGCAACAGTCTGCAACATTCTTTCAATGTGCATCATCTTCTAAGCCAGATGTTGCACGTGGCCTTGGCCGTTCCTCTGTGAAACACGCCTCGCTTGTGTCATGTAAAAAGCGTCAACCACACAGCATCACCTCTGACTATGGTGGAAAACTGTGTTTCAGTGTTGCTAATTTTATTATATTCTACTACAGGGCCATGGTTATACATCCGCGCATTTATTCGTTCCATGCCTGTTCGCTCATTGCCATTGATTCGCATGCCTATCAAATCGAACTTATTACATAAACGAGTTGTTTGGCATTTTACTCATTATTACTCAACACTGCATGCCCAATTTTACAATAGTGTACCTTCCCCTCTTTGCATATGACTTTTATGACTTTTCTAAAGAACAGTATTAAGATCTAAATCAAGCCTCTAAATCAAATTTTCTTAATAGTGTTAATCACTATGGTCTTGATCATGAGCTGGATTGGTGTGTGTGTGTGTTGTGTGTGTGTGTGTGTGGTGTGTGTGTGTGGTGTGTTGTGTGTGTGGGGTGTTGGGGTTTTGCGCACGCCCTCAAGGCAGTGCGTGGCATGAATAAAAATCAGTGCATCACCCGGCGTCCCTGGACGACCCGTGGACTGCGCAGACACCTCTTGCACGGCGCAACCACCAGCGGCGTGTACGAGATCTTCCCCTTCACGTGAGTACTCGCCGGCGCGTCTCTCACAAACCTGAATGTTGCTTATGTTAGCATGCGTTAAAGTAATCGTCCCTGACCCATTTTTTCTTTGCAATAGGTGTGTTGAATATTCATCCAAAAACACAAAAATCCCAAAAAAATTAATTCCACAACTTATTTCCGTAAATACACGATTTTTGTAAAAAGTGGGGGGGAAAAAAATCAGCCTCGTTCCAGCCGCCGCGCAAATATTGCTGTTTGACGTCACGGAGGGGCAACAATCTGCATCACACAGCCTGCCCTCGCCCAAACGCAAAAACCTTTTCCACATTTCTCATGGCCGTATAGTTTGGAAACGTGTATAAGTTCTTGGAAAGGCACAGCTGTTTTGGTGCGCCCGTAAAGGATGCTAGTATATACCATACCCGCAAAATACATCCATCAGAAACCCCTAAAAAATTTTTCAAGTACTTTGTTATTGTCTGTGTTTACATGCTCTGGCTTGCAGCGAGAGCAGATCCCTTCCGTGACGTCATCGAGTCATGATGCATCGTCTGTAGTTGTCAGGTTGTTTTGGAAGCGGGGGGATTTTACAGAATTGATTGCGGATTATTTAAAAATGGGCTGTTTGGATGCAAAAGGTACAGCATATTGTGATATACTCGATAATGGCTTTTATTTTGACTACATTAAATCAGGAAAGATGAAATGGTCAGGACGATTACTAAGAAATTGTGGCGGTCTATGCCCGTAACAACTTAGCGTGACACATCAAGCCTTGCCTTCCCATAGCGCCCTCCCCCACGCCCGCGTTGTCACGCAGGTGCACGTGTGGGCGGCCGGTGCTCGTGTGGTGCGACATGGAGACCGAGGGTTTGGCGGTTGGACCGTGTTCCGAACCGCCAGAACCAGACAGACCAGCCTGCCAGACAGATAAAACCAGCTAGACTTAATGTGACGTGGGATGCGTATAAGCAGGCTTGGGCCCAGTCCTTACAAAGAGTACTATCTGGGTAGGTGTGCAAGGCTCAGTGCACAACACATAGGTACGGAAACCTAGTACCCTCTATGTACCTAGGTACCTCTATGAAATCTCAGGTACCTATGTACCCTTGGTCATGATGAAGGTCGAGCGACGAACGACGAACGACAGAGAAGGGTAACGGAAAAGGGATATTTTTGGGAACGAAGAGCACGACGAAGGGGCACAAAGGGACACGGGGGTACCCGTGTCTTCGTGCCGCCCTTTCGACCGTCGTCGCTGCTCTTCGTTCCGAAAAATTTTCCCTTTTACGCTACCCTTCCTCTGTCGTTCGTCGTTCGTCGCTCGACCTTCATCATGACTCTCGGTAGGGCCTTAGGCTATACCAGCGTCATGATGGGGGTCGAGCGACGAACGACGAACGACCGACGAAGGATAACCATGGGAGGGTTATTTTTGGAACAAAGATCTACGACGACGGTTCGGCGCGAAGACACGGGGGTAAACGTGTCTTCGACCGTGACCAAACGACCGTCATCGTTGTCTTCGGTCCAAAAAATATCCCTCTCATGGTTATCCTTCGTCGGTGTTCGTCGTTCGTTGCTCGACGCCATCACTTGGTACAAGCCTTGGTACAAGCCTTAGTATCTGATTCAGTGTGTGTTCACGATCCTATCTCGCGTGCCATGTCCTACGTGTCAACCCACCTCCTCATTCATGTTGTCCAGGCAATGAACTGCTGCACCAGATGACGTACAGCCGCGCCTACGCCGTCCGTCTGGACATGGAGTTAGCGTCCGGGGGTTATGACTACGCTCCCTACCAGTCCTTCAAAGTCTCCTCAGAGGACACCAGGTAAACACAGGCCCCAACACACACACGACAACACTTTTCATTATTCTCATGCATTAACAACTCATTATGAGGGATTATTAAGCATCTAGAGTATGTTGTCATACTTCTCCCTGCACTGAGTTCTTTCTTGTCCTACCTGCCCCCCCCCGCCCCCCCCCCCCCCTTCGTGCAGGTACTCCGCCTCCCTGTCCGGCACACAAACTGGAGACTCGAGATCAGAAAACTGCTTCCGCTTAATGAGTGGCCGCGCCTTCACCACACTTGACAGGGACCACGACAGCTACGGCAGTGAGTTCCACGGCACTTATATAATATAGAAGAAAAAAAAAAAAATTAGGCTCATCATTTCAGTGTGTTTTTAGTACGTTTCATTGCATCTTTTCGTGTGTTGATTATTTTATCTTTTGTTTTCTGAAATATTTTTTTTCCCGCAACGCTGACCAATCACTGTCAAAGCTCAAGGTTGTGTTGCTCCATGGTGTTACAGGCAACTGTGCAGCCACGCAGGGCGGCGCCTGGTGGTACTACAACTGCCGCTACTTCAACCCCACCTCCACCTACAACAACACCCTCGACATAACCTGTTACGGCACGACCAGGTCAGTGACGCAACTCCAGATCAAGCTCCGGCCATCCATCTGCGACGCCTCCTTCAAGACCATCCACCTCAACGACAAGAACTGCGGCTGTGAAAACTCCGCCACAGACACCACCACCACCACCACCACTACCACCACCAGCACCCCTACCACCTCCACCACCTCCACCACGCCTTAAGACAGAACCCCCCCCCCCCACCACCACCACCAGCACAACCCCAGCAGCAGCACGGAAGATCGTACGCGACTCTTAGACCCGACACGACAGGACCTGCAGAGGCGAGGTTCAGGCTGTTTACCAAACACAGAAAGATTCCCGTCAAGGCCGTAGGACTATACCAGAAAACATGTTGCATATCGTAGGTTTGATTTTTTTCCTTTTTTGCCTCCATACTACCACAACAAGTATTAATGTAAAGCTTAATAACATTTCTGAACACCGCTGTATCAAATATTTGAGCAATTAAAGTTTGAATAATTTCCATTGGTTTGTTACTTTAGCGATGCCTTAGTGTGACGAAAAATATGTAATGGATATAAAGACAGTGATGTGTTTATTGTTGAGATGTTAATACTTTCTTATACTAACCGTATTACATATGTCATATAAAGTAATACGGTTAGTATGATGAGAGCTTCTGCGAGTAATAACAATAAACAAGCTAGAATTCAAACATGAATAAAAAAATTTGGGTACGCCGTAGGTCCAATGAAAAGTTAAATATAGATTATTTCGAATTTGGCAGGGTGTTTTCTTATGTAAAATTGAATTTTAAGGGTGGTTTGTCCTCTTCAACGTTTTGGTTTGAGCACTTCTTGCTATGCAAAAATGGACTTTTATATTTATATGCAAAACATAGCTTAGCCCCGCTAAAGTAACGGCTTCATTTGCACCTATCATCAATTCTTGATCTTCTTTTTCAGGATGGCTTCTCCTTGTAAACCAAGTGGGTCGAAGCCCGCAACTAGACAGAGCTCTGGATCCAAGTTGGCCGCCTTTGTTGGCGGTGGACGAGAGTTTGCTGAGAGTGAGGTGCCTACGTATCGCGGCGTGATGAAGAGGGGAATCCTTCTCCAAGAACTCGGCGGCATCCGGGAAGGTGTTGACAAGCGGGGGTACCCAGTGAGAGACATTGCGAAGGATCTGACCCATATGGTGCTTGCCCAGTGAAAAAAATAAAACGCCCAGTTTGCACCTCCAGTGGTTGTTATTGACCGGTCCGTGACCAGAAGGATAGATAATTTTTGGAAGAAGGTTAGTGAAGTGGTGAGAGACAGAGCAACTAAAGCAGTAAAGGAATTCGTGGAGAAGAATATGGACAGGCTGTTTGACATAACGGCCTGCCATCACACGATCTTCCTCTGCAAGGACCAGGAATCCCACTGCTCCAACCCCCAGCTGTGCCACAAGAGAGCACACGTGCAGTGTGACTGCCCCCTGGCCAGCAAAGTCCCTACTTTAGACCTGGAGTGGCTGTACTACCAGAGGATCAAAGTTGGGGAGGAAAGTGCAATGATGATGACAGGGGTAGACAAGAATGAGACGCATAGACAATTGAAAGCAGCAAAGAGAAAGCAGTTGGAAGAGGAGGCTAAGCTGAAGAAGCAGAAGCAGAAAGATGAAAAGGTCAGACGTCTTGAGCTGCAGGAGCAGATGTTCCTGGGCCAGGCTGAAGATCACCAGGATTCTGAGGATGGGACGGAGGAGTCGTTCACCCTGCCACTCAGAGGAAAGAGGCAGAAGCAGCAGGAAGCTGCCATACTGGTAGACCGACTGCTCAGGGAGAGGCTGGGGTCCCTGGCACCCCTTGTGATGCAGTACTTGGACAGGCCAGCTGCAAGAAGAAACACAATGCCAGTCCGGAACCTGGCGCTGGCAAGCATCCGGTTCGACGTTCCGCCCACTGCTGCTGCTGCCTTGGCTTCTGGGTTCCTCCAGGACCTTATCGCTGACGGCCACCTCTCTCCAGACATGTCGTACCTGGTCTGCGATCCTAACAAGCTGAGGAGGGCCAGGCAGGATGCCATGGCATCGGCCAGGGACCTTGACCAGGGGAAGCACCAGGGTACCAAAATAGTTGGATTGGGTTACGATGGGAGGAAGGACAAGACCAGGGCGATGGTGCCCGACAGCTATGGGAAACTGCACCCAAGGATGATCAGGGAGGAGCATGTGTCAGTGACAGAGGAGCCATCTGGAAGGTACCTTTGGCACTTTGTACCAGAGGACCCGGTGCCACCTGAGAAGCCTGCGTTCAAGGTGGCTCAGGCTCTCTATGATCTGCTGGTGACATACGACTCCACCGACTCACTGATCGTACTGCAAGGTGACTCAACTAGGGCCAACACGGGGTGGAAGGGTGGTACTCACGCCCATTTGGAGAAGATGCTGGGACGCAAGCTCTTCTGGAGTATATGCGTGTTGCACACAAACGAGTTGCCCCTGCGCCACCTTATCACCAGCATCGACGGGACTACCTCATCTGACACTGGCTTCACGGGTCCAGTGTGCAGTCTGCTGTCCAGCGTGAATGAGATGCAGTACAACGCAGAGTTCAGAGGAGTGCCAGGCGGTGAAGATCTCACGGAGATACCGGAGTATATCCTGGTCAACATGTCCACTGACCAGCAGGTCTCTTACCAGCTGGTCCAGGCTGCTCTCCCGTCCGAGCTGCAGGAGATCAAGTGTGGCAAGGTGTCCCACTCCAGATGGCTCACCACAGCCCAGTCGCTCGTGTACATGTGGACCAGAATGCATGGACTGACTGGCAAAGAACTGAACACCCTGGAAATCCTAGTCAAGTACTGCCTGCAATCTGTATTTCAAACTCTATTACGACATCAAGGTTCACCACAGACTAGAGGACGGCCCCAAGCACATCCTCACGCAGCTCAGAGTGATGAGGTCGCAGCCCAAGAAGGTCCAAACAGCTGTGACCTTCTACGTGCGGACAAGAGCATGGTTCGCACACTCAGAATGTGTCCTCCTCTCGCTGATGGCGAGTCAGAGTGAGGACGACCGCAGGTTCGCCGTGACCCAGATTTTGAAGCTGAGGGCTGGCGAGGAATATGGGGACACCAGTGTAAGACCTCGCATCACACCCAAGCTGAACTTGTCAGCCACCAGCTTGCAGACATTGATCAGCTGGCAGCCTGGCCAGGTGCACGAGCCGGCATTCACCTGTTCACTGTCCGGGGATCAGATCCAGGAGATCCTGGTCAAGCCGTACGAGGTTCCGGAGTTCTCTATCCACACTCAGAGCACCGAAAGAGTCGTGAAGCAGGTGACAGAGGCTGCGGCAGCAGTGGTGGGGCAGCAGGCCAGAGACGGGTTCATCCGGGCTCGGGCCCACCACCGGGAGACCATGCCCTGCTTCAGGTCTAAGAAGGAGATGATGGACACGTTCTAGGCCAACGTAGAGGCTGTGACACTGTGATGTAGTGCCTGATGAACCAACTGATCAGAAAGAGCTTACCACGCTAGTCATTTGGAACTCATATTGGTGCATGATGCAATAAACAGGACCAACCGGACACTGCGTACTCATTTAAGCATTATTCGATAAGGGTGCAATATAACAGTGCGATTTTGCATAGTAAGAATTGCTTAAATGCAAAAATGGATACAGATAAAATCGTCTTAGAATTCCATTTTACATAGGAAATTGGCATGCCAAAGTTGAGAAAAAGAATTTTTGTTATACGGCGTACCCTAAATTGAATATTCATGTTCAATATAAATATAGGCAAATTTATAGAACAAATAAATTTGATACTGAGAAGCACCAGAAAATAAATACATCAGAATTAGGATCAGAAAGCTGAATAAACATGAACATCAACATGTTCAACGCCAGGAGATTAAGACGACGAAGAGAAAGATGTGGAGGGGAGGAATACATACAATAGGAAAACATAGGAAGAGTGTATCTACTAAATTACATACTACTGACTAGCAAACTACATGTAAGAGATCAGAAAACAGTTGGAAAATAATACCATCCGGACTGCAACAATTATCACGGTATTACCCCAAAGTAATTGTGGAGCATCGCTCGGCAACACCAAGATCACTGATCTTGTTTTTGCCGATGATGCAGTAGTCTTTGCTTAGTCGCTGGAGGTTCTGGTGATGGCTCTCGAGGCGCTGCACGAAGAGGAAAAGCCTTTGGGACTTGAGGTCTCCTAGCTTAAGACCAAGGTCCAGGTGTTTGGAGGCTTATTAGTTGAAACAGTAGTCTGTTCATGCGTGCGGCGAGAACATTGAGAGTTTGGAAAGTTTTTATACCTTGGTAATTGGCATTGTCAGTATCTGTGCAGAAAAACAAAGATCCGGATTTTCAAATTGCTTGTGATCCCTGTCTTACTCCATGGATGTTAGACATGGACACTAAATAGCGACTTAAAGTGGCGAATCGATATCTTTGGTAATGGTTGTCACAGAATCATGGGGTATTGTTGGGATGACTACGTGTCAAACCAGCGATTGCACAGTGAGACTGAATCGAAGATTATTACCTGCATAGTCCGTCAGCGCCAACTTCGGCTATATGGACATGTGGCACGCTACCCTGAAACCAATCCTTCCTACCGGGTTGTGTCTGTAAGGGACAATCCAGCGCGGAGGAGGCCAAGGGGGCGCCCACAAGGCTCGTGGCTGGATCAAGTTGATGCTTTCTGCAAGAAACCAGTTTCCTTCAAGATTTGCTTGGTATGGGAAAGGATCCTGCATGGGAACTCACGCGTGGTGACCCCCGAGAGTGGCGTCGTAGGGTGTGCAACGATACGCACCCCTCCGGCGTATGCCCCCAATGATTGATGGAGACTCATACGCACGTCTCTGATGATATATATGTTTTTTTTTACTTCACAAGGGACTGACCATGGACATAAAAAAAAAGTAACAAAAAGCCCACTATATGTCATACCCTATAAAAAAAAAGTAAGAGACTTACAAAAAGGGGGAAGAGCAAAGGGTATATTTAGTTTTGAAAGGTGTCTTGGCACTCCTCTCTTGAAAAAATGTAAGTCGTTCGAAGCTGGAAAATATCGAAACAGGAAACAGGAAGATGTATACCCATCAATTAGAGAGATCGGGAACTCGAAATGCCAGGGGTCGCTGGCAGTTTTAACTCACTTATTTGATAATAAGTTGGTCTACTGGAAAACAAAATATGGACTTATTCCACTGCACTTAAAACACAAAAGTATAATATTAAGAACGATTTTCTTCTATATGTATATTGTATAGAAGCCTGATTCTGTAAAACATTGTATATAACCAAATAACCAAGGAGGTTATAGTTGAGGAGGCGAGGTAAATGCTACTCTATGATATTATATAGTCAATAACGAATGTTTAGAAGTTATCTATACCTAGGCAGTCATATTTTCCTGTTATTATTGTGTATCAATCAGATAGAAAGCCTGGAAGTGCAATGAGTCGACGCGTGAAGTCGTAATGTTTTGATTCAATCGCCCCGCCACAATCTCCCCCCCCCGCCCACCACTCCCCGCCGCGGCGTGTCGCCTCCACAATTATAACCTACATTGTCGCAGCAACAAGCCGATTTCGGCATTCTTTATTCTTCGTTTTTCCAAGGCATTGCTTATTGTATTTTGACAAGCGTTTGCCAGACGCAGCAGTACTGTCTTAGAAAACAGTGTGAACATCGCCCAAATTTTACATGCCACAATATACATGTAAAAAATATATTAAGCTTTGCTACTCGAGGCGAGTAATTTGCATTAAATTGCTATTATAGAACGTTCCATCGTAATGCATGTCATCCATATAATTAGTAGAACAAAAGAACTATATTTTTTGGTATTCAGATGCGGTGCATCAATGTTTATCACGAAATTAATTTATGAAAAATATTAGTCGCGGAGCCAAAACACAGTAGACCAACCTTTGAGTTAAAACTGCCAGCGACCACTGGCATTTCTCGAGTTTCAAATCATTGGAATTGTTGATGATAAGGTATTATTGTTGTTATTACTTTGCACACAAACGGAGATGTGTTACTGTTTCTAAAATCTACAGTTCATAACATTGTTTCGTTGTTAATATTATCATTGTTATGTAAACGTTTAGTGGGTTCATTGTCCTTAAAAAAACAAATAATCGCCATGATGTCTTCTGTAGAGAAAAGGTTCAAGCTCTAGAAGGGAGTCTTGTATGGAAACAAGGTGTGTCCAATTGAGCATCATCCTGCATCGATTTTCTTCTTATTTTACTGATTTGATTCCTATATCAACCGCTCTAGTGAATTAAAAAGAAAGTATATAAAGGTTAAGCTTGATGATATTATTTAATTCAGATTGAAAGCGCCATTTCAGGTTTATCATTGATGGAGTAATTTTTCAAAGCACCTTGTTACGTAGATCTGGCACGACTCTCTTTTGACGCTGTACGATTATAAGATTGAACGTATTTCATGCAATAAAATCCTGCAATGCCTTGGGTCATTATGCTTCTCATTGATGACACGAAACCAAGTTAAGTGAAAAGAGGATTTCTTCCTGATATTAGTTAGAGTGGGTAGAATATGTACTCTCATGACATGACAAACAATCTTATCTTACCTCTCTCTCTCTCTCTCTCTCTCTCTCTCTCTCTCTCTCTCTCTCTGCAGGAGGGGGGAGTACCTGCATCGCACCAGCGCAACACTGAACATAAAGTAAAGTGTTTGCATAGGTTGTCACAAGACCCGTTAATGATCCTCCATTCATGCAGCACACCTGTGAACAGACCCGCCTCGCCTTGCCTCGCCGCAGGCACAGGCGTCCCCCGGGGTATATATATTGCCCCGCGCCTTGTCCTGGCCACAACCACCACCTCTGCGGCTGTCTCCTCACATCTCCCTCAGCGGTACCGATACACACACCAAAGTCAGTGTGAAATGTAAGTTACGAGGTCTTGTTGCAGACTGTTTTGTTGTTGTCTATGAACTATACTGAGTGTACTATGGTGAATATGTCCCAGAGTCCCCTTGTGTGTGAGGTCATGCTTGTGTGTCCTTCTAAGATGCGTCTTGTTTTCTACGATATCATTACGTGTATGTCTTTCCACCCCATAGAGAGCGACATGTGGCACTCGGTGTATGCAGTGACTGTGGCAGTGGTGGCGGGAGGCGTGTTAGCCGAGTTTCCCCAGCCCTTGGCGCCCCAGGGACAAGCTACTTCCCTCGTAAGGTAAATGATGAACTTACAACACGGGACATTTTTTTATCACCATGGTTACACCGGAGCCACAACTCCCTCTTCGGATGCAACAGTTTTATCATCATTCTCTAAACCAGATGTTGCACAGTGGCCTTGGCCGTTCCTCTGTGAAACACGCCGCGCTTGTGTCACGTGAAAAGCGTCAATCCCACACAGCATGCACCTCTGACTATGGTGGAAAACTGTGTTTCAGTGTTGCTCATCTTATTATATTCTACTACAGGCCATGGTTACTACATTCGCGCACTTGTTCAATCCATGCCTGTTCTCTCATTGCCATTGATTCGCATGCCTATGCAAATCTAACTTTATTACATAAAAGACTTGATTGGCAGTTTTTTTCATCTATTCCTGACACTGCCCAAGCTTACAATAGTGTATCTTCCTCTGTTTGCAAATGACTTTTAAGACTTTTCTCAAAGGAAAGTATTAAGATCTAAATTTAAGCCTCTAAATCAAATTCTTCTTAATAGTGTTAATCACCATGGTCTTGATCATGGTGTGTGTGTGTGTGGGGTGTGTTTTGTGTGTGTGTGTGGGTGTGTGTGGGTGGTGTGGTGGTGTGTGTGTGTGTGTGTGTGTGTGTGTGCGTGCGCGCGCGCGCACGCCCTCCCTCAGTGCAGTGCGTGGCATGAATAATCAGTGCATCACCCGGCGTCCCTGGACAGACCCGTGGACTGCGCAGACCACCTCCTGCACGGCGCCACCACCAGCGGCGTGTACGAGATCTTCCCCTTCACGTGAGTACTCGGCGGCGCGTCTCTCACAAACCTGAATGTAGCTTATGTTTAGCATACGTTAAGAAGCTGTTGTGGCGATCTATAGCAGTAACAGCTTAGCGTGGCACATCAAGCCTTGCCTTCCCATCGCGGCCTCCCTCACGCCCGTGTTGTGTTGTCCGGCAGGTGCACGTGTGGGCGGCCGGTGCTCGTGTGGTGCGACATGGAGACCGACGGGGGTGGATGGACCGTGTTCCTGAACCGCCAGAACCAGACATACCAGTCTGTCACCCAGCTAGACTTTAATATGACGTGGGATGCGTATAAAGTAGGCTTCGGCAGTCCTTACGACGAGTACTATCTGGGTAGGTGTGCAAGGCTCGGTGCACAACACTTATCTTACCAATTATGATTATCAACACAATTCAGTGTGTGTTCACGATCCTATCTCGAGTCCCATGTCCTACGTGTCAACCCACCTCCTCATTCATGTTGTCCAGGCAATGAACTGCTGCACCAGATGACGTACAGCCGCGCCTACGCCGTCCGTCTGGACATGGAGTTAGCGTCTGGGGGTTATGACTACGCTACCTACCAGTCCTTCAAAGTCTCCTCAGAGGACACCAGGTAAACACAGGCACCAACTCACAAACGGACAACACGATTCATCCTTATTCTCATGTATTTACCACCAATTATGATGGATTATTAAGCGACCAGCGTATGTTGTCCTTATTTCTGCCTCCACTGAGTTCTTTCTTGTCCTGTCCTCCCGTTCAGGTACACCGCCTCCATGACCGGCACCAGCAGTGGAAGCTCCAGTGTCACATACTGCTTCCGCTACATGAATAACCGCGCTTTCACCACACTTGACAGGGACCACGACAGCTACAGCAGTGAGTCCCAAGGCACTTATATAATAAAAAAATAAAAAATAAACAAGTTTAGGCTCATCATTTTCAGTGCGTTTCATTCCATCTTTTCGTGTATTGATTATTTCAGCGTATGTTTATTTGATTCAAATTTTCCTGCAACGCTGATTTAAGCCTTTCACTGTCAAAGCTCAAGTTTGTGTTGCTCCATGGTGTTACAGGCAACTGTGCAGCCACGCAGGGCGGCGCCTGGTGGTACTACAACTGCCGCTACTTCAACCCCACCTCCACCTACAACAACACCCTCGGCATAACCTGCTACGGCGCGGCCAGGAGGTCCGTGACGCAACTCCAGATCAAGCTCCGGCCATCCATCTGCGACGCCTCCTTCAGGACCATCCACCTCAACGACAAGGACTGCGGCTGTAAAAACTCCGCCATAGACACCACCACCACCACCACCACCCCTCCCACCTCCACCACTACCACCAGCACCCCTCCCACCTCCACCACCACCACCAGCACCCCTCCCACCTCCACCACCACCACCAGCACCCCTTCCACCACCACACCACCCTCCACCACGCGTGAAAGCAGAACCCCCACCCCACCCCTATCCCCACAAACCCCACCACCACCAAAGCAGCAACACTTTTTCTCAGCGACTTTTAGGCCCGAAACGACATGACCTCCAGAGGCGAGGTTCAGGCTACTTACGAGCCACAGAAAGATATCCGTCAAGGCCGCAGGACTACCAGAAAGCATGTTGCCTATCTTAGGCTGAACTATTCTCCTTTTTATTCATTTTTTTTCCTCACACTACCACATTGGGTGTTTATGTAAAGCTTACCAGCACTTATGAACACCGCTGTATCAAATATTTGAGCAATAAAAGTTTGAAGAATTTCCATTTGTTTGTTACTTTAGCGATGCCTTCGAGTGTGACGAGAATTGTGTAATGGATCGAAAGACAGCGTGAGGTTAAGTGTTAAGATGTTAATACTTTCTCAGTTTGTGGTGACGATTAGAGGTGGACCACATGTCGATGTTGCACTATTTGCGGCTGCAGACGCGGATATATATTTCCAATATTTGCGGATGCGGATATTTCTACCTATCAAGAGTTTTTTGCCACAGATTATTGACATTTTTAGATGCTAGGAGATGAGTAAAATTATCATTAATATACTATTTAAAAAATAGGGGAATCAAGAATATACTAATCAAATGATTTTGCTACAATTTCAATTATCTGTGGTACGACAACGCAAGCACTGTAGCACAGGTGATTTCCTACAAGTGACAGCCCGCTACCCACGTAGGAACCTACGGCCCACCACCGGTCCAACAGGTTTAATCAGGTATCGCTAGGGTGCGAGAGGCGGGCGAGTGCGTGAGTGACACACTTCTCTCTCTTTCGTCTGCACAAACATATCCCAGAATATTTTTTTTTTTTAACCCGTTCCTCATTATTTCGACTCTCTCTTTCCCCTCTGCACAAATCCCAGAATATTTCCTCTTTATAACCAGCTGCACATTATTTCGAGTTCCCCCCTCTCTCTATCTCTCTTTCTCAATTCCTCAACCGACATGTCTATGTCTAAATTGAATCATGTCTAACTATTCAAAATATCCGCATCCATCGATGCGGATGCGCATGCAGATGATCAAAATGATGCAAGACATCCGCAGATGCGTATTCGGATATCCGGTCCACCTCTAGTGACAGCAGTGGTGATGGTGGACGGACTCATTACACACAATATAACTATAATTTGTTCGAGGTCGCGAGTTCGAGTCCCTCTCGGCAATTGTTAACGCGGTGGTCGGATGGTTATAAACTGGTGTAGCGTTTATTTCATGGAAATTGGAAGAAAAAAAACCAATATGTATTATTTCTTCTCTACGATAATCTTTTATAAAAAAAACATTACTGTCAGTCTTTAAACACTTCTGTCTTTAAAATAATTTTTAAATAATTATAATTGATTACAACAATTATCACACACTTGTAACAAGTATTACAACTTCCATACAAGATAATTTAAATGTTCCCTACATCAAATGAAAGGGCAGATTTTTATGAAAAATTTAAACTATTTTTTTACTATGTAGATAAAAATGCATATAGCATATATAATTATATGTATATTTTATGGATCAGCCGTAAAAAAACTGGGAAAGCTCATTATTTTGTTAGCTCGAGCAAGTAGGCCAGAGAACAATTTTTATAGATGTCAGCCTTATATATATGTCGCCGTCACCTGGTAACGCGAGAGGAGGCAGCCGGAGAGAGGGTGGGAAGCCTGGAACGAGAGGACAGAAGAGCTTGGACCAGGGCGAAAATGCACCTCATTTTACAAGCTGCGCCGCCACTCACTGGCTGCTGTACATACTTGGTTGTAGTAACACAGATTTGTAAAATAACTTGTACAAACGGAATCTACCATTTGACCTAAGTCCAAGAAAAGTCTCTAAAAAAAAAAGATTAACATACTAAATTGGGGGGGGGGGGGGGGGGGGGGCAAATCAGTAGAGCGCATACCTCCGCCCCAATATTTCATCAAATTTGGGTTTCCATGGCAACAGTTGTGATTCGATTTAAAAAAAAAAAAAATAAAAAAAAATATAATATTTTATATATATATATATATATATATATATAAAATATATATATATATATATATATATATATTTATAAAATATTATATATATTATATATATATATAATATATTTTATATTTTATATATATATATATAATTTTTATATATATATATATATATATATATATTTTATATTATAATATATATAATAATATAAGCGAAAGTGTGTCTGTCCCGTCTGTCTGTCTGTGTGTGTGTGTGTGTGGTATAGGTTCCGCCCCCGTGGCGCAATCACCTCATATGGCACATTTTTGGAACCGGGTTGACCAGGGAAGGTCATAAGCCCACTTATGAGATGATTCGATCACTTTTATTTTTTTTATTTTTTTTTAGCAGCCTATTAGCGATAATTTGAAAAAAAAAGTGGGTTGCGAGAATTGAGGGAAAACCCTTTATGTAGGGTGATGGGTAATGGGTGAGTGAATGGGTGGGGGGATGGGTAATGGGTGTGGGGTGATTGGGTGGGGTGAATGGGTGGGGGGTGATGGGTTGGGGGTGATGGGTGATGGGGGGGGGGAATAGGTGGGGGGTGATGGGTAATGGTAAATATAAGCGAAAGTGTGTCTGTCTGTCTGTTGTCTGTCTGTGTGTGTTGTGTGTGGTGTCTGGTATAGGTTCCCCCCCGTGGCGCCAATCACCTCATATGGCACATTTTGGAACCGGGTTGACCAGGGGAAGGTTTTAAGCCCAATTATGAGATGATCCGATCACTTTTTTTTTTTTTTTTTAGCAGCCTATTAGCGATAATTGTGAAAAAAAGTGGGTTGCGAGAATTGAGGAAACCTTGATGTAGGGTGATGGGTAATGGGTGAGTGAAGGGTGGGGTGATGGGTAATGGGTGTGGGTGATGGGTGAGTGAATGGGTGGGGTGATGGGTTGGGGGTGATGGGTGAGGGAATAGAGGGGGGGTTGATGGGTAATGGTAAATATAAGCGAAAGTGGGGTCTGTCTGTCTGTGTGTGGTGTGTGTGTGTGTGTGTGTGTGGTGTGTGGTGTGTGTGTGTGTGTGTGTGTGCGTGTGTGGGGTGTGGTGTGTCTGGTATAGTTCCGCCCCCCCGTGGCGCAATCACCTCATATGGCCCCTTTTTTGGAACCGGGTTGACCAGGGGAAGGTTTTAAGACCAATTATGATATGATCCGATCACTTTTTTTTTTTTGCAGCCTATTAGCGATAATTTTTGAAAAAAAGTGGGTTGCGAGAATTGAGGAAACCTTGATGTAGGGTGATGGGTAATGGGTGAGTGAATGGGGGGGGTGATGGGTGATGGGTGATGAATGGGTGGGGGGTGATGGGTGGGGTGATGGGTGATGGGTGAGGGAATAGGGGGGGGGATGAGGGGTAATGGGTGAGTGAATGGGTGTGTGGTGATGGGTAAGGGGTGAGTGAATGGGGGGGGGGGGTGATGGGTAATGGGTGAGTGAATGGGGGGGGGGTGATGGGTAATGGTGAGTGAATGGGTGGGGGTAATATATACATTTCTACATCCATGATTTCAGGAAAGTTAAAAAGGGGCTATCTGGAGAGTCCGTGTTTGGTGGGCCGAAGGCCCACCACCAATAGCCCTCCGCAGGAGCTAGCCAAAGTCCGCCCGGAGGGGGCTTTGCGTTTTAAAATAATAATATAAGCGAAAGTGTGTCTGTCTGTCTGTGTGTGTGTGTGTGTGGTATGGGTTCCCGCCCCCGTGGCGCAATCACCTCATATGGCACTTTTTTGGGAAACCCGGGTTGACCAGGGGAAGGTCAAAAGGGCCCCACTTATGAGTTGATTCGATCACTTTTTTTTTTTTTTTTTAGCAGCCTATTACGAAAATTGTAAAAAAGTGGGTTGCGAGAATTGGGGAAAACCCTTTAGTAGGGGGAGGGTAATGGTGAGTGAATGGGTGGGGTGATGGGGGGGGGGTGTGGGTGAAAATGGGGGGGGGTGAGGGTTTGGGGGGTGATGGGGAGGGGTGGGGGAATAGGGGGGGGGGTGAAGGAAATGGAAAATAAGCGAAAGGTGTCTGTCTGTCTGTCTGTCGTCTGTGTGTGTGTGTGTGTGTGTCTGGTATAGGTTCCCCCCCCGGGGCGCAATACCTCATAGGCCCTTTTTTTTAAACGGGTTGACCGGGGGAAGGGTTTTTAAGCCCAAATTATGAGATGATCCAATCACTTTTTTTTTTTTTTTTACAGCCTATTTGTAATTGGGGAAAAAAAAAGGGGTTGCGAGAATGAGGAAACCTTGATGTAGGTGAGGGAAAAGGGGTGAGGAAGGGGTTTGGGGTATGGGAAGGGTGTGGGGTGATGGGGAGTAAAAGGGTGGGGGGGAGGGGTTGGGGGGAAAATGGGTGAGGGGTGGGGGAATGGGGGGGGGTATGGGAATGGGTGAGGAATGGGTGTGTGGTGATGGGATGGGGGGGTGAATGGGGGGGGGGATGGGAATGGGGATGAAGGGTGGGGGAATACTACTTTTCTACCCCATGTTTCGGGAAAAGTTAGAAGGGGCTATCTGGAGAGCCCCGTTTTTTGGTGGGCCCTTCGGCCCCCCAAAACACAGATGGGGGGCCGAGGCCCCCACCAATACCCTCCGCAGGAGCTACCAAAAAGTCCGCCGGGAGGGCGGCTTTCGGCTAGTTATTATATAATAATATAAGCGAAGTGGTCGTTTTCTGTCTGTGTGTGTGGGGTGTGTGTGTGGTATATTTTCCCCCCCCGGGGCCCCAACCCCATCATAGGCCTTTTTTGGGAACCAGGCGACCGGGGGAAAGGGTTTAAGCCCACTTATGAGATGACCGATCACTTTTTTTTCCTTTTTTTTTTTTAGCACCTATTGCGAGAATTGTGGAAAAAAAAGGGGGTTGGGGAAAAATTGAGGAAACCCTTTGATGGGGTGATGGGAAATGGTGGGGGAAGGGGTGGGGTGATGGAAAGGTGTGGGGTGAGGATGAGTGAAGGGGGGGGAATAGGTGGGGGGTGATGGGTAATGGGTGAGTAAATGGGTATTGGTGTGGGTAATGGGGATGAATGGGGGGGGGGTGAGGGGGTAAGGGTGGTGAATGGGGGGGGGGGTGAGGGGGTTGGGGGAGTGAATGGGGGGGGGAATACATACATTTCCTCACCATGATTTCGGAAAGTTAGAAGGGGCTACTGGAGAGCCCCTGTTTGGGGGGCCGAAGGCCCAAAAAAACCGGGTGGGGGCGAAGGCCACCAATACCCCCCGCGGAGCTACCCAAAAACCGGGTTTTGCGGTAGTAATATATTATATATATATATATATAATATATTTTAATATATATAATTTATTATTATAATTTTATATATACGTATATGCACTCAGTAGAGCGCATACGTCCCCCCGAATTGCCCATAAATTTGGGTTTTGCCATGGCAACAGTTGTCAATAGATTTCATCCAAAATTAAAAATCAGTTCTTTTTTTATCCCAAAATAGACTTGGTA
>JACEEZ010015202.1:0-10573 GCA_016584305.1 Chionoecetes opilio
TAATTTTTAATGGAATATGAATATCAATTTTTGAAACAGGTGATAAAACATGCACGACCTGGGGAATTTATTTTATTCATATTTTTTTTTTTCCAAATATCAGTAACCACAAGAAATTTCCCAGATCCCCACCTCCTTAATTACCCTAATGGGCTAATAATTTAGATTAATTATCAAACTAGTGGCATATTATATACCTTTAAGCGACCATTTTTTCCATTTTCAGTTTTATTTACTAACCAAACCCGATCAAAAGCGCACCCACATAATATTATAAAAGGAAAATTCCTGTTATCCCTTACTAAATTTTTAAAAAAGATTTTCGAACTACAAGGGGGGGGTTTATATTGTGAATCAATAAACTTTTAATGTTACATAAAAAAATTTCAAAGTTTAAAACAAACACTTTCCATAAAAACATGTTTTTCAGGATAAATTATCGGTAAACCCCTATAATCACAAGCTAAAAAACCCAATTAAGGAAAAAAAACTTCTTCAAAGATTTTACTCAAAGGCCACGGGCATATGAAATTGCTTTTTAAAAAATACAGAAAAAAAGCTTACCGCCATTTTCAGGGCGCACAGAAAATTACTACAAACTACATTACGGAAAAATAAAGGGAATCCAAAAAAAATCCTGGAATCTAAAAATTTATCTTTTGGAAAACGCAAAAAACAAAACCAAAAACCTTACATATCAGGAAAAAGCAACAAAATGAAAAACATAACTGAAGCTTAACGACTATTTTTGTAAAGTTGCAAAAGATTTTTCGAAAAATGTTCAAGATACTCAGTAAATTATACAGACTTTTGCTGTCCGTCCCTTATTTCCTTTTTCTTGCCACCAAATCATTAAGAAATTAAAACCACAGCAAGGGCCTGAAAAATAACATCCCCAGGCCCTGATGATATTGACTAAATAAAAAAACTATTATAAAGATATCTCCATTTCTTTTTCATTCTAAATAAACTTTACAGTGGGAGAGTTTCCCAAATCATTTACAAATTTTCTAATTTTCCAATTATAAAAAGTACATTTCTATTCCCAAAAATTTGACCCCTATCTTTTCCAGCATTTTTAAAATTTTGAAAAAAAATTTTGTCAAATAATTTTTAAATTTCTCTCGAAATACAATCTATTAAGCACCAGTTTGGGTTTCGCCCCAAATATTTCCGTGAACTTGCAATACAAACCTAGTCAAAACATCACGACGCCATGGATTTAAAAATATTTCTTTAACGTCTTTTGTGATTTTTTCTAAAGCCTTTTACACTACCCCCATGATATTCACTTGAAAACAAAAATGTATGGTCCGGGTCCAGCACATCAATGGTTTAAAAGGTTATTTGGAAAAAACGAAAAAAATATTCATTTAAAAATAAATCATCATCTACGAGAAGCATATGTTATGGAGTGCCAAGGGTCTATTTTTTGTACCTATCTATTTCCGATATTTACAAAGAAAAAACACGTTCCCCTGGAAAATTAAATTCTTGCTATTTTTCAGATGACCCCTGTATATTTCTTAACGCACAAACCCTTTTTAATCTTAGTCACAAAAAACATGAAATTAAAATTTTTATACAAAAGGATAAAATAATAAGTTTAAATTTAAAAAACTGACAAGACTCACTTTTGGGTTCCCACCCATTAAAGACTAAAAGAAACCTCTGTGCAGATCAAAAATTAAAAATGTTTTAAAACCCCCGGTAAAGAAGCAAAATTTTTTTGGCATTATTTTGATAAAAAAATTATTATGGAAAAACGCAAATCGGGAAATAAAAAAAAAAATCAAATTATAGGAATTTTATAAAATCAGAGGGCAACTTGATGTAACTTGTTTAAAGAAAATGTACTCTGCAAAATTTTTACCCAATTTACTGTTATTGGCTTACTCCCATACATTGACACCTATTTTGCAGCAAAAAATTAACCACAATTTAAAAAAAACCCCCCCTTTTTTTCGACATTTTTAATGCCCCCCCCCCCCCCCCCCCCCCCAAAAAAAAAAAAAAAAAAAAAAAAAAAAAAAAAAAAATGACCTCGAGTTCCCCTGTATAGGACTTCCCACGCCCAGAGAGGTGTTGTTCAAGGGCCGCATGGAACAGTCTAGCTATAGACAGCTAAAGCTCCATCCAAGTATAGTTTCAAAAACCCGGGGTTAAAAAATTAAATTTTTTGAGTAAAAATGATAGAAGTATTATACTATGTCCCCCATTTTACTGAAATATCTTAGTCAGGCCAGTTTTCCAAAAAGGGGTTTTTTGTGTATCATATTCTTGCATAGTTTTATATATAATATATATAAATATATATATTATATATATATAAAATATATAATATATAATATATAATAATAAATATAATATAAATAATATATATATATATAATATATATATATATAATATATTATATAATAATATATATATATATAAAAATATATATATAAATATATATATATAATATATATATATAATAAAAATAATATATATAATAATATATTATATATATAATAATATTATATATAATAATATATATAATAATATAAAATATATAATATAATATATATTAGAAATAATATATAAAAATATAATATAAAATTATATAAAAATAAATATATATAAATATATATATATAAATATATAATATATAAAATTTTATAAATATATATATATATATAACTAATATATAAATAATAATAAAAAATATATAAATATAAATAATATAAATAAAAATATATAAATATATTAAATATATAAAATATATAAATATATATAAAATAAAATATATATATATATAAATATAAATATATATATTAAATATAAAATAGAAAAATATAAATATATAAATATATAATATAAAAAATATATATATATAAAATATAATATATAATATATAAATATAAATATATAAAATATAATATAAATATATAAAAATATATATATATAAATATATCTATATATAAATATATATAAATATATAAAAATAAAAATATATATTTAAAATTAAATATAAATATATAAATATATAAATATATAAAAATAATATATAAATATATAAAATAAAATATATATAATAATATATATATATTAAAATAAATAAATATATAAATATATATATATATACTTATAAATATATATTATATAAATTAATATATATTTTATATATAAAAATATAATAAAATTATGAAATATATAAATATATAATATATATATATATATATATATATAATATCATAAAATATATATAAATATATTTAATATATATCAAGTATATATATAAATATACTATATATATATATATATTATAATAATATATATATATATCATGAATATAATAAATATATATATATATATATTAACTATATATATATATAATATATATCATATTAAATATTATATATATAAATAGTAATATATAACATAATTAATATTAAATATAAATATGATAAATATAATATATTAATTAATACTTATATAATATGAAATATATTAAATATATATACACATATATATACTAATAGAATACTCTTGATATATTATAATATATTAATATGTATATTAATTAAATACACTATATATATATGAATATAAATATATATAGATTATATATATATATATTATATTATTATGAAATATATAATAATAGTATATATAATATAATAATTATATATCTTAATATTATATAGTATATATTTTATATATATGTCATATTGAATATACTTTATAAAGATTATATATGTATCTAATATTTATACATATATTTACTTTATTTTTCATATGATATATATAATTGAACTATATTTATTCATAATATAGAATATATATTACTATATTTAATTTTCTCGTTTAATATAAAGGTCATATTAATGAATACATATAATTGAAATTCATACATATATATATTTATGCATATGTTTTAGTCTCATATGATATATAATTCCATAAAATTGGCTTACAACATAGTACATATATACATTATATATAATACCTAAGTTCCCTTATACTTCAGCGTATATTGTTTTATGCTATTTCTATGATAATCTATATAGAATGCGTTATGCTCCATCCAAGTATATATCAGAAATGTTAAATATATTTATTAGTTAATATGAACTGAAGTATCTATATATGTCTCATATACTTAATATTATTATGAATTCCATAAAGTTTATTTATATATTCTGCATATGTTTTATATATAATATCTATATATATATATAATCTTATATATATTATATAATATATATATATTTTTTTTCTTTTTTTTTTTCGTGTAATGTGTATCGTGCAAGTGTTTTGGTTAGAAAATTTTTACTAGTATGTGTATTATTTTGTACCCAATGTTGTGCTACGTGTGTGTACAATGTTTTTTTGCATATCTGGAATTTTTCATTTTTTGTTACTTTATTTTTCTATTTTTTTTTTTAATAATACGGTTTCAGTATCCATAATTAGCCATTTTTTGTTTTTTTTTTTGGTTTTTTTTTAGGGGGGTTTTTTTTGCTCCCAATTTATTTCTCTTCCCATAATTTGCATTTGGGTTTAATAAGGACTCACGCGATGAACCCGCCTGTAAAAATCTAAGTTTTATTTTCTTGTACTATATTTTTAAAGGGCCAAAAAAACAATAATCAACAATCAATCTCTTCTCCTCTCTTTTCTCTCCCTCTTTTTCTCTCTCCGTCTTTTCCTCTCTTTCTCTCTTCTCCCCTCTCTCTCCCCTTCTCTCTCTCTTACACACACCACACGCACACGACACGCACAGCAAAAGCACCGCACCGCCCCGCACATGCACCACACACAAAGGGAACCACCAGTATCATATTGAGTCCCCCACAAGATTATTCCAAGCCCGTTTTGTTTGGGGAATCAAAATTTTTGACGGTCCGTGGAAAAAAAATTCGAAGTCTTTCCTTCTAATAAAGGGACGGGCTCAAAGATTCCGGGGGTAGGCCAAGGTAATGAACTTTTTTTTTTTAGTATTAAATTTTTTTGGTAATTTTCAGTCAGATGAGAAAAAATTTTGATTGAAATTAAAGGGGGAAAGTATTTTAGGCTTTTGGACGGGTTGGATCTCTTCATTGTGGGTCCGGGCTTCACGGGGTTAGTAATATTTAGTTAATAGTAGGTTAGTTAGGGGTTTAGTTAATAAATAAAACCTCCCGTTCAGTTTTTAAGGACGAATAAAGCAAAATATTAAAATCAAAATGAAGTATCATTATATATTTTTTCGTAGTGGGCGTTGCCATAACACTTTCACACACACACACACACATACTACACCCACCAACCACACGCCCCGCACCGCACACGCACACGAACACAAACCCGAACACGAACACGAACACAAAACACGAACACAAAACCGAACACGAACACACATTGTAAAGAAAGACCGCGTTTACTAATTTTTCCCCATGACAAAAAAAGGATTTAACTACAAAAAAACCGTAAAATTTTGTATGAGATTCACAAAGGTTTTGGCGTAGGGCGATGTACGCACGACAAAAGCACCCCACAACCACACCCCAAACGCACACGCACACCACACCCCACCGCACCGCACACGCACACATACAACAAAAACCCCAAAAATTTTTATCCCCATTTTCCATTTTCTTTATTTAAAATAGCTTTTTCCCTTCTTTAGAATCTTACACACCAACACACACACACACACCACACACACACCCCAAACATACCCCCACACCCACACACCACACCACACACACACACACAACACACATCACTGCCAAAATTTTTCCCCAAACAATTTTCAATCTAAAACCTGTACCCCTAAGGGGCGTTTTTAAACCCCCTTGAGGCCCCAAAAAACGAAATTTTTCTTTGTAATTTGGCTACCATTAGAATTTTAGTTAATATAGCAAATTTTATGTTTCCCTTTTTAGTATCCTTGTTACTAACTAATCGGTATATTTCATTTATTTTCTTTATCTTATGGCTCGAGAACATAAATTTTTTTATAGCAAAAAAAAGTTTTGGGGCGTGAGGGGTTTAACCGTGCCTATTATTCCCTAAGCCCATTTGTATGCCCCTTATTTACCCTTTTAAATTTACTGTTTGGCAATATCCATTTGCTTCTACATTCCACGTATACAACTTTATTTTTGCTTTTTTTTTTTTTCCCCTCTTTTACCTTCCAGCTATTTTACTGCTATTTTTTTGTGCCTTTAGTTTTTTCCAACTTAACCTTTTCTCTTTGAAAACTAGTCAATCTTTTTCCCCAACTTAATATTCATTAACAAAGGAACGGCTCTACGAAAGAACACAGGGCTGCGGCCCTTCACTTCCACCAAAAATTTTAAACACCTGAGACTAAAGAATTTTACAATGTATATTTCCCATTACAATTTTTTTCTTTATTATATATTATTATTCTATATTATTTCTTTTTCGTATTCATTTTACTTCAAGATTTATTGTATTAAAATTTACTCTAAAATTTTATTTTCCAGGATATGGGCATTTTTTTGGTCTTAATTTTTAACAAAAAATTTGGTTCAAATTTCATTTTGGCCTATATTTGAGTTTTCCTGTGATACGATAAGATGTTATAGTCCTCTGTGAATTGAAGTTAATATTTCAAAAGAAATAAAAGGGCCCAATGCTTTGTTCCTTCGAAAGGTAATGGATTCACGGGACGCTCACTTTGTGATATTTACGTAGGGGGGGCGGTGCAGAGGGGTTAGCGACTCCGAGGGGGTTCTCTAATCCGAGTCGATCCCAAGTGAGAACCAAATCCACTTTAAATTTTTCGCACCGTCGAGGGGCCAAGAACACCTACACCCCTCCTTTAAACTCACCTTCGATTGCGAGTGCACCGGAGGAAACCCGGGGAGGCGGCATGAGCCTCTAAAAAAGGGCGTACTATAAAAATTTCCTGCCTCCCCCCGGCGGGGGCCCAAACATCACACCCCTCAAGTAAAATCTCCAGGGCCTCCCCGACCCCTGGAGTCACTGCCAAGGGCTCTATGGGCATAATTTTTTATATAATATATATAATATATATATAATATAAAAATTTAATATAAATATATATATATATATAATATATATAATATAATATTATATAATTTTTTTAATTATATATATATATATTATATATATATATATATTATTTTATACACAAATTTCCTATCAGTGGAAACCTCTTTGGTTGAAACCCCGACCCGACCCGTCATTTGTGGGATCCCGCGCTTTGGTTTTACACAGACTGGCCCCTCAATTTTTTTTTAAAGTCTGTGTGTTTTGTGTGTTGGGTGTGTGTGTGTGTGGGGGTTGTGACTGTGTGTGGGGTTTTAGGGGTGTGTGTGTGAGTGTGTTGCGTGGTGTGTGTGTGTGGGTTGTGTGTGTGTGTGTGTGTGTGTGTGTGGGGGTGTGTGTGTTTGTGTGTTTTTTGTGTGTGTGTGTTTTGGTGGGGTACGCGCCTACCCCCAAAAACTTTGCGAATCGCATATAAATTTTGGGGTGTTTTGTAGTAAACTTTCCTTTCCCTTTGTCATGGACGAAAAAATTGAAAAAAGCGGCGGTCTTTCTTACAAGGGTGTGTGTGGGAGTGTGTGTGTGGGGTGTGTGTTGGTGTGGGTGTGCGTGGGTGTGCGTTGTGGGTGTGGTGGTGTGTGTGTGTGTGTGGTGCGTGCGTGTGTGTGTGCCTCCACGGCAGACAGTGCAATAAAGAAGCGAACCCCCAGATATAAAGAGAAAAAAAAAAGACAGAGAAAAAAGAAACAACAAAATACATTTGCATGATAGACACACACACACACACACACAAAACCCCACACACACACCAACACACACACCACAAACACACCAAAAAGGGGGAGGGTTTAAGGGGCAGGTATACGCGGCGGGGGGATCCCAAGCGGGACCCACATCTTTCGCAGGGAAAACTGGGCGAATAGGTTTTTTAAAAAAGCTGTTCTGTCCGGCAACAAATTTTTGTTAAATAAGCGACCTCGACCAATTTCCCGAAAGAGGACCCGGGGAGGACAAGACAATGTGCCCCCGATAGTCCAAAAGGGCCGGGACACCACCGAGGGGACCCATAGGCACCGAGGGGGACCCCTAGGGACCGGGAGGGCCCCTAGGCACCGGGGGGACCATAGACACCGAGAGGACCCTAGGCAACGAGAACCCATAGGCACCGGGACGACCATAGACACCCTGAGGCCCCCTAGGGACAAAGGACCCATGACACGAGAGGGCCGTCGGGCGAGAGAGGGACAAAATTCACGAATCACGGGGAGTGACCCGCATTTTTTTTTCCCCCCCTCGAAAAAATATTCAAAAATCCTCACTCCTAGGTGCAGGGACATCAATGAAATTATGTTCATCTTTAAGTCGTATTTCCCTATTTATGGATATTTTATTTATTTTGGATTAATTTATGTGAAAGGGTGAAAAAATTGGGTTTTAATTTGGGAACAGTGAAAATCTGGTCATGATATTAGTGGAACAGCTGAAAATCTGGTCAGATATAATGGAATGGGTGAAAATTTGAAGTCATGATATTATGGGAAAGAAAAAGGGAGGAAAAAGACAGGAAAATGAGGGGAGATGGGAGCCCGGGAGCAGGCAGTGAGTGGGAGAAGGAAAGGAGCGGGGGAGGGGGGAAGAAGAGACGAGGAGGGGAAGGAGAGAGACGGGAGAATGGGAGAAGAGAGAGACGGCAGAATGGGAGAAAAGAGGAAGAGAGGAGAGAGGAGAAGGAAGAGAGAGAGAGGAAAAGAGAGAGGAGAGAGAGAGGGGAGAGAGAGAGGGGAAGAGAGGGAGGGGAGGGAGGGGAGAGGAAGAGAAGAAAGAAGAGAGGGAAGAGAAAGAAGAGAAGAGAGAGAGAGAGAGAAGGAGGAGAGAGGGAGGAGAGAGGAGAGAGAGAAGAGGCAGAAGTGGGAGAGAGAGAGACGGCAGAAAATGGGGGAAAAAGAGAAGAGAAGGAGAGAGGAGAAGAGAGGAGAGGAGAAAAGAGAGAGGGGAGAAAGAGGAGGGGAGAAGAAGAAGAAAAGAGAAGAGAGAGAGAGAGAGAGAGGAGAGGGGAGAGAGAGAGAGGGAGGAGGAGAGAGAGAGAGAGAGAGAGAGGGGAGAGAGAGAGAGAGGGGGGGAGGGGAGAGAGAAGAGAGGAGAGGGGGAGAGAGAGAAGACGGCAGGAGTGGGAGAAAAAGAGAAGAGGGAGGAGGGGGAAAAGAGAGAGGGAGGAGGGGGGGAAGGGAGGGGGGAAAAGAGAGATACGGCAGGAGTGGAAGAAGAAGAGAGAGACGGCAGGAGGGGGGAAGAGAGAAGACGGGAGGAGTGGGAGAAGGAGAGAGACGGAGGGGTGGAGAAGAGAGGAGACGGCAGGGTGGGAAAGAGAGAAGACGGCAGGAGTGGGGGAAAGAGAGAGAGACGGGCAGGGGGGGAAAAAAGAGAGAGAGACGGGAGGAGGGGAGAAGAGAGGAGCGGCAGGAGGGGAGAAGAGAGAGAGAGGGGGAGTGGGAAAAGAGAGAGACGGAGGAGTGGGAGAAGGAAAAGGGGGACGGCAGGAGTGGAAAAAAGAGAAGAGACGGCAGGAGGGGGGAAGAGAGAGAGGACCAGGAGGGGGGGAAGAGAGAGGAGGGAGGAGTGGGAAAGGGGAGAGGACGGCAGGATGGAGAAGAAGAGAGACCAGGAGTGGAAAAAGAGGGAAGACGGCAGGAGTGGAGAAGAGAAAAGAGACGGCAGGGGGGAAGAGAGAGAGCGGCAGGATTTGGGAAAAGGGAAAAGAGACCCAAGGGCCGAGGGGGGTAACCCGGCAGGTTAAAAACAAAAAAACCCCGGGGGGGCCACTTGGAAAAATTTGGGGGCTCGTTCCCGTCTCACCCCCCCCCACAAGACTACCCAAAAAACTTTACGCCGCCCAAAACCCCCCCCCTTGGTTTAAAATTTTTGTTCCCTTTCGTCCGAATCTCACCCGGGAAAAACCCCAAACCAGCGGGCCAACCCCAAACCCGGGGGAAGGTTTGAAAAAGGGAAGGGCCCCCCCCTTTCCCCCCTAAAAAATTTCTTCCTTACCCCCCCCACCCCGCTTCTTTTAGGGCCCGTTTCCCCCCCCTCCCCCTTTTATTCCCTTTTCCCCCCCACTTTTCCGCCTTTAAAAATTCCCTTTTAAATTTCCCATGGCCTTTTCAGAAAAAGTTGTTTTCCTTCTTTTTAAATCGAGGGTTCTTTTCCCTTTTCCCCCCCCCTCTTTTAAAATCGTGGAAAAGTAGGGCAAGGAAAAAAGGGGAGGGGGAGGAGGAAAAAGGGAGGAGGATGGGGGGGGGGAGGAGGAGGGAGGAAAAAAAGGAGGAGGAGGAGGAAAAGGGGGAGGAGGAGGAAGGATTGGGGGGGAGGAGGAGGGGAGGAGAAAGGAAGGGGAGGAGGAGAGGGGAGGGGGAAAGGGGAAAAAAGGGTTTGGAAGGGGGGAAAGCCGAGGAAAAGGAAAAAAAACAAAAAGAAGGGGAGGAAAGGGGAAAAAAAAGGAAAGGGGGGGAAAAAAAGGGGGGCAAAAGAAAAAAAGGGAGGAAAGGGGAAAAGGAAAAGGAATTTTCAAAAA